>CAUYPK010154168.1:0-94900 GCA_963574355.1 Loris lydekkerianus | reverse complement strand
TGGAACATATTCTTCTTAGAAAGTATCTCAAGAATGAAAGAAAAAGTATCCAATGTACTCAGCCCTACTATGAAACTAATTTTTGGCTTTCATATGAAAGCTATAACCCAGTTATAACCTAAGAATATGGGGAATGGGGAGAGGGAGAGGAGGAAGGGGGGAGGATGGGCAGAGGGAGGGTGATTGGTGGGATTACACCTGCAGTGCATCATACAAGGGTATATGTGAAACTTAGTAAATGTAGAATATAAATGTCTTAACACAATAACTAAGAAAATGCCAGGAAGGCTATGTTAACCAGTGTGATGAAAATGTGTCAAACTGTTTATAAAACCAATTTATGGTGCCCCATGATTGCATTAATGTACACAGCTATGATTTAATATTAATAAAAAAATTCCATGTATTATTTGTTTTTAATTAATATATTTATTAAATATTATTATTAATTATAGTACATATACCTTTTTAGTTACTTTGTAAGTAAAGAATTATCTCTACAATTGGTTATATTTTCATTTGCCTTTTTATAATAAAATAGAAAATTAACAAGTTATTACATAATAAACAACTTCTAAGTATATAACAAATTTTATAATTAATAGATATCTGCAATTTGTCCTTTTAAATGTTTCACAGTTTCTTATTAATTTTTAAATTTTTTAAATTTCATTGCATTTTCAGTTACCTTGTATATATATAGTTGTATATCTTTATGATGTTTTTGATGTCAGCATACAATGGGAATTAATTAAATCAGGGTAATTGAGATATCTGTCACTACAGGGACTTATTATTTCTTTGTGGTAGACACATTCCAATTTCAATCTTTTAGTTATTTTTAAATATACCCTAATATTTAATTATGGTGAGTTTGTTGTGGTATCAAATATTGTTTGTTATATCTAACTATCTAAATACCCCATTCCTGGTTATAGCATTGCCCAAGACACAGATATTCTATTTTGGTCTGACAGATGAATAAAGAGTAAATTTGTCTCCGGGCTCTGATAAGATGATTAACCATCCCAGGTTGCTTAGGGCCAACAGTTATAGCAACACATTGGAGATTTTGTGGTAAAACTGTCAGAATCTTCAGCAGAAAAAGGAGGTTGGCCTTCCTAAGCATTTTTGTGTATGTGTTAATATTACTTGCATAACTTGAGTACATAGATTATTGGTCAATTTGATAGACAAAATAATAACTCTGTAGAGATATCAATCTCCCAATTTTCAAAACATGTGAATAGATAACTATAATATGACTGACAAAAGGACTTTCAGATGAGATTGAGTTAAATATCTTACTGAGAGACTACACTGGATTTTCTGGGGTCAGCAATTGTAATCCTATAAAAGAGATACAGATAGAGTCAGAAAAGCCATTGAGACTATGAAAGTAGAAATTTCAAGATGCAAAGCTGCTGGCTTTGAAGGTGGAAGAAGAAAGATGATCAAAGGAATCAAGGTGGTTTCCAAAAGCTAAAAAAGGAACAGCATGTCCCCTAGAGACTCCAGAAGGCAGCAGCCTGAAGACAAAATGACTTTAGCCAATGGAATTGACTTTGGACTACTGACCTCCAGCGTTGTATGATAATAAATTTGTGCTATTTTAAGCTACAAATGTGTAGTAATTTGAATAGCAGCAATAAGATACTAAATAAAGTTTAATTCACTATAGTTTATGGTAATTTTTGACAGTTTCTATACTTTGAAAAATCACTGTTTCTGGCTAGACACAATGGCTGTAATCCTACCTCTCTGGGAGCCCAACGCAGGAGACTCCCTTGAGCTCAGGAGTTTGAAGTTGCAGTGAGTTATGATGATGTCACTACATCAGTCAAGGTGACAGAGCAAGACTCTGTCTCAAAATAATAATAAAAATAACCCTTATTTCTTGATTTTATGTATCTAATTACAAAGATATATTAGCTATCGATTCTGAGTATCTAACCTTGTGTCAAAAATCCTGGTAAGTATTTTCTGCACTCCTTTCCATTGTCCTTCATTTCAGTCATGGAATCTTATGTATACATGTGCATTTCTGCTGTTTGCCTTTTTGGACAACTATCATAATCTATTATCAATATTAACTAAATTTCTTTTAATTACTCATTAATAAGAAAGCAGTGTAAAATATGCACATGCTTTGATTACATGCACATGATTTCAACCAGAATAACTTTATGATTCACATAATATATATGTGAAAATTCTGACCATGATAAAAAGATATCTCATGGCAGTAAAGGAGTGTGACATTTATGTGGTTAGCTCGCAATTCCTAACCTTCCTTTCTTGTTTTCTATCATTTTCAAGCTTTCTGATCTAACCTGTCGGCAACAGATATATTGCTATGTCATCAAGAACATGCAGCACCTTGTATGTATGAGACTTGTATTTAAACCCTGGTTATAACACTTATAGCTTGGGCAATTTACTCCATGAATCTAATCATCATTTTCCCCCTATTTATCTGTATATTTGAAATGCACATTTTCACTCCAATAATATAACCTGTGTTTTAGGTAGTTCAATATAAGGAAGCATTTACAGTATATATCTGTGTTTTTAGGAAAAAATTGCTATTTGGGGAATATAAATAATTGTTTAATGCCTAATGAGTAATTAGAATTGAAAACAAACCAATAACTGCCAGTAATTCTCTCAATATTTTTATTAGCATGGTATTAACATTAATATAAATGTATGTGACAATATTAGTAATTTTTAAAATACTGCTTGGTAGAGTGATGATAGATTAACAATCAAAGATTCACTCTACATGTTTATTATTACATAAAAAATATTTTTTCACAATGAAATTTCTAGCACTTACCTAATATTATCTAATGGATTTCAAAGTGTGAGATGATGGGTAAGATTTGACAGTTGACTAGAATTCCATCAGGATACAAAAGACTCAACTCACCTGGTGAGTTTATTCTTTCCACTTTCCAGTGGGGTTCATTATATGACTGAAGTGGTTTTGGCATTATCCAACTTATAATTCCAGACCGTCTTGAAGATAAATTTCCTCTAGTGATTGAGAAATCTTTCTGTACTATTAATAATTCAAAGAAAGGTTTTTATATCAACATCATACCATCTTCTATAGCCTTAAAAAATTTATGTTTTCTCAAGTTCCAGTCCAAGAAGTTTTTTCAACCATTTTTGTGATGTGGTTGAAACAGCTGCCTATATTTAGTTTTGTGAGTCATGTATTTGTCATGGTTGTTCAAAAGTGTAGCAGAATTCTTTAAAAAATTCAGACAAGGAAAACTAAACTGAAGCATATAATGTAACAAAGCTATAATTGCGTGTTGTCGTTCTTTTAGAAATCTTGGAGGGATGCATGAGAAATCAGATTCAATTGGGGAATGCATTAATCTTAGGACAATTAAGACATTTAGCATTGGCAAGATTACTAAAGAGGGATTTTGATTTATTTGTTTATGTGTTGATGAAATGTACTAAAACATCTGCCCATATAAACTGTGTGATCATGAACAGAGCTATGAAGTTTTACAACAGGTAGAAAATAAGTACTAGAAAAAAGATTTTAAAGATTTTTCACAACTTTCAGTAATCAATATAAGTAGTAATAGTAGAATGGATGTAATCTATACAGGCATCAAAACCAGATTTAATACATCCTTATATTTGAATCGTCACCATTCCTTTGTAGGTTACAGAAAGCATTATCTTTTTGTCACTTCTCACTATGTTCATAGATAACACACTATAATAAAAAGTAGATTAACATGAGAAAGGCAGAACAAATTTATTTCTCCAAAGTTTGACATGAGCGGCTTCAGAAATGAAGATCTAAAGACCCAAAGACCACTGTGTATTTTTATGCTAGAGTTGGTGAAGAACAGATAGTCACACAGAAGTAAGATTAGCAAAAAAATAAACAAACAAACAAACAAACAAACAAACAAAAATGTCTGCTCTACTGTCAATCAACTGGAGGTAACTGAGCAAGGCCAGTTCAGATTGTTATTGGTCTCTCTGGGTGATATGACTGCCCTCTGGATACAGGAAAGGCTACCTGTCACAAGACAGTCTTTAGGGAATGAGGGAGGGAGAAGGCCAGAGAATGGACATCCTGTTTCTG
The DNA here is from genome assembly GCA_963574355.1 of Loris lydekkerianus. Classification (NCBI taxonomy): domain Eukaryota; kingdom Metazoa; phylum Chordata; class Mammalia; order Primates; family Lorisidae; genus Loris; species Loris lydekkerianus. Next base: position 90,780 of record CAUYPK010154168.1, on the reverse strand, counting down.
TGCTCTTCTCAATTTTCTTCAGTTTAAAATATTCAGTACGCTGAGGACATATTTTGGGGTATAGTGTTTTGACCCAATACCTTCCTAAGATTATATTTGCATATAGAAGTTTTGGGGAGTTCTTAGTGTTTATGTACAGCATTCAGGGTATTCAGTCCTAAATAACTGAAAAAACATACAATGTTTCCTGTGTTTTAGTGCAACCAATGGGTAACAGAGGGGTCAGGCAGACAGAGCCACAAATCATCGCAATAACTGATTATTTCAAGGCCTTTGGTCAGTTTGGATGCTTTTGGCTGAATTGATAGAACATGTCCCTAAAAGCTTCTGAATAATAAATTTTATTTACTTGTATTACACACCAAGAAATGTATGGATAGAGGATTTCAAGGTTATTACAATCAGTTAATAAGGATAATGTTGGTATTTTTCAAAGTTAATTTCTCTGTTAAATTACGGTTCTTCCTCTGGTGACTAGGAAGGCTTTCAGCTACTAGTACTCCCAAAACAATATTCTATGGTAGGAAAGGCTGATCTCAGCTCTCCATTATTTCCATCTTTTCACTTATTAGTTTTCAGGAACTTCCAGGATATTCACTTTGAATGAAATCAGCCTGAATCAGGCCTCATGTCCATCTTGGTGCCCTACGAGGGAGGTGAGAAATTTCATAATTGTCCTTTTAAATCTACAGAAGGATGAGGTAGGCAGTGCTGCAGGGAAGACTCAGTTGGGAATTGTTAATGTTTAGGTATGTGCTTAACTACTGAGTGCCATGGAAAAGACAAGTCTGTTCAAGGTTCTGTCTAGATGCTCACTAACGAGGGCTTATTGCAGACTTTGGCTGGACCTTGGAATTGAAATCATATTTTATAGACAGAATATGTAACAAAAGATCAGTTGTATGAATGGTAAAGGGTAGGAAAGGGAAATAATTATGAAAAAATAATGGAAATATAAAAATGATACAGTCTAATTTGTGATAGACTATATCAATTACTTTCAAAAAGGAAAATTAGTAACATGTTAGAAAATATGAACTGTGTATGCATGTGTTAATCTACTCAGCTTTGAGTATTTCTCTCATTGGCTCTTTGGTATTGAACAAATTGTGTGACTCTTTTGATTTTAATCTAATTTATAAGGAAATTAATAATATTAATATTTGAGAATTAAAATGGGGTAGCATAAAAATACATGCATAGAACAATTCCTGGGTCCTTGAAAGTCTCCTGAAAATTTTTTTACTTAATTTCGCATTCTGATATATACTTCATTCCTTTAAAAAATTCTTCACTACCAAGGATTCAATCATTTTCAATTCATAATAACTTAGCAGTGGCTTACAGTTTAATTTGTTATGAAAAATGTGTTTTTTTACTCAAATAGAGTTATAAAATTGCATGTAGTATATTTGAAATACAAACTTCTCTGTCTTATATAAATCATTGAATTGGCGATTTACTAAAAATCACTTTCCTCAGTGCACACTGGTAGAATAGGGTAAGCAATATTCAAATGATCGCATATTTTTCATTTAAAAAAGTCAATGGGGAGGGTGAAAAAGGAACATGGTTTCTTCACTTGCCACAAAGTTCATGGGTAAAAGACCTGTCATTAAAGGCATTAACATGAGAAAAATCTACAAGTTTATTTAATATGATGTTTATATGACACAGGAGCCTTCAGAAATGTTTTTAAAGAAATCAAAGACACAAGGAATACTGTATATTTTTATGTTTTGTTTTGATGACAAGCAGGCAGTTGTGAGGAGGTATGACGGACTAAGGAACGTAATCAGGTGGTCATGAACTGGTGAGATTAGCCAGCCTGTTGAGGTTAATAGGGCATCTCTGTTTCTTCAAGGATAAGGATGTTCCTTTCCTCTGGGTATAGAAAGGTTACCCCTAAAATGAAGTTTAAGACCTTTGTCAGGAGAGAAGGGTGAAGAGAAGGTGAGAGTGACCCCCCTGTTCCTCTGTTTTCTCTAATATCAGGGTACCATACTGTGGGATAGTGTGTCCTAAAACCCATCTCTTCAGAAGTAGACTCCTGGGAATTTTTATAATAATGTAAACATATTGCTGTTGGTCTACTATTTTAACTCAATTTTTATTTGTCTTTGGTGCATATATTTGTACATAGAAAAAGTTTGCTGAGTTAAATATTGAAAAGCAATTAAAATTTTCAAGTGGTTAATTAGCATGAGATTATTAACCAGCAGAATGACTTCTGTGGTAAACAAACCAATGCAAGCCAATTACAAAACACAAGAAACAAACTTATACAAAAGAACCCCGATTAAAAAGGGACACTAATTTTTCTTCTGTGGGATCAAATGTCAGTGTTATTACTTTTTATTCACATTGAATAATGATGGATCTTTGCAATTTCCCATAACCCTCAGGATGGGATCTATGTGATGTATGTGATACATGAGCTAAGGTCAAATTTTATTTCATAAATCAAAATGATGTTCTTTTCAATGACATTGACAAAGTTTAAAGGTTAAGTGCTTCCTCTTCTAGATTCTGAGGTCAGAACTATATATTTTAGAAAATATCTCTAAATGTTGCTCATTTCCATGTGGTTCTGTATTGATACTTAGAATGATAGGTACATATTTTACATATAGTTTACAACTAAAGAGCAGTTGTGATCATTGTAAATGGTAGAAAAGGGAAACAATTCTGAAAAAAATAATAAAATTCAAAAAGGTACAGTCAGATTTGTGATAGAATTTATCAATTACTTTCAAAAAGGAAAATTAGTAATGTTAGAAAAACGTAACTATAAAATGTGTATGCATGTGTTAATCTACTCAGCTTTGACTGTATCATTTACTGATGTTCCCACAGTGATAAAGATCTTGATTTTATTGCATAATATTTAATCACCAAACAGAATTAAAAACAGAGTCTAAAACATTCACTTCCACAAAACACATGGAACACTTGCTTTTAGGTTTCTAAATTTTGTACATGATTTACTACCTATCAATGAAAATATCAGACATTTAAAATGATCTGAATTGGTTTAATGAATGATTTAAGGTGCCATTCTTTTTTTTTTTTTTTTCAATCCTGTAGGATCAGTTGAATGTTTTCTTTCATATAAATATATATTAAACTGTCATATTTTCATATTATGGTATTTGTCATAACTGTAATTATAAATCAAATTTAAGAATTTATAGCACAGCTGCACCAGAAATCGAGTCAAGCCTTGACATCAATGTTAGGGAAAAATGTGTTTCCAGGGAATCTCTGTTCCCTTCTCATTTTTCTCTATTTATAACAATCTCTTCTTCCCTTAGTGAGAGCCTTCATGCTCCCCTCCTCCCCCGTCATAGCATTACCAGCCTTATTTCTGTTTCCGGTGTTCCCTACTTTTCCCTTTTCCTTTAAACCATATCATACTCTTTTACGTTTATTCCCAGGTTTATTTATTTACTTATTTATTTACACTGACTTATGTCTATTCTTAGTATTCATTTCTATCCCTTACACGCATAATTTGACCTTGTGCTTTGACCCCTGAGACATTGTTTTTCAACCTGGTTGATTATAATAATATCTTAATGACAAGTAGCTAACCAGACTTCCTGTAAATTCAAAGCTTTTGATCAACAGTACAGAATTATCTGAAATTCCTTGTCTTTACTTTTGAAATGTTATGTTCACTTCATGAAAAAAAATTCTGGCTGACTTAACTGCTACTTTGAACGACACATTTTCTTAAAACCAGACTATTCTCTCATTGATGCATTTATTGTGTTCATTTGTTTCACTAAGATGTGTATTCTCATACATTTTATTGCATATGTTTGCTTATGTAGTACAATAATCAATATACAATACATGCATGTTAGCTTTTTATATCCCTAATTTCTTAATTTGAAACACAATGGACCCTATAGATTTCTAAATACATAACATAGACCAGAATCAGCTATATTACATAATGATCCTTTCCTTTTATTTGCAAGGATAATGATGGCTTTTGAGTTTCTCCTGGTTAATTATCTCCTATGTGGAGGTCAGAGTAAGGGCTAGGTTAATAATACCCTTTTCTAAGAAGAAAGGATCTACATCTTACAAATGTGTTATGAGTACAGGTGTTAACTCTTCTTTACTAATATGGAGACAGAGAAACTGAACGATGAAATAGCTTGCCTAACATTGTCTCACCGGGTCACCACTGAATCACAGCGCAGTGATTACATTATTGCTTTTATTTCCCTTATTTTGAATCCCCGTAGTATTCTTCCCTGACACAGCATTCTTAGTCTCAGAAATGAATTCAAGCTGATAATAATAGGTGACAAGATGTTTTACAAAACCTCAACATTTTATCGGCACCTTTCAGTTGTCTAATATGGCTGTAAGGCAAGGACTCAGGAAAAGAGATATGTTTCAAAATGTGACTCCATTGTTTCTTGTATGGAAGATAAGCACCAACCCAAAAATCTGATTCTGTGCTTAGTGAAAATCACTGTTAAGTGATTCATGATGTTACTCTTTCCGGGGGACAAAAAAAAATTCTGTGTTTAATTAATTAACTTGTATTGAATAGTCTTGTGTTTTAATATCTGTTTTATGTTATATAGTAAGATTTCTGTATAGAAGAATTACAATAAGGTGAAGTAAAAGTTAATTTAAAGATAATGGGAAATGTCACAACAATTGAAATCAATGGTATTTTTGTGTACAAATAACAAAGATGATGATTATATCATCCTAACTTAAGAATCAAAGGTAGTTTTTTTGCTTGCAATACCACCTGTATTTTTTCAAGTATATTCTCTTTAAATATAATAATAAAAAATATAAATTATCACATTTAAGCAATCTTCCGAGTACTCTTGCATCATGTATACTGACATTCTACAATAAATGAGAGGTTTTTCCAACCAGCAAATAGGTCCCATAGAAACTTCTAACCATATGGATTATTGTAGTGTTTTGCATTGAGAAATTTTAGATTGTACTTCATTTTCCTACTAGCATAACTATTTAATTTTATCTTTCATGTTTTGGATATAACTAATGATAGTCATATTAAATAAAAATGGATCCATAAAACCACCTATAAATAAATTTTACATTTTTGTCTCGATCCATTCAGGCTGCTGTAACAAAATACCATAAACTTAGGATGTTACAACTAATGGTAATTGTTTCGTACAGTTTAGGAGTCTGGGAAGTCCAAGATCAAGTTACTATGCCAGTAGAGTCACTGTTTGGTGAGAGTCCAGCTCCTGATTCAGAATACAGCACCTTTTCCTTGTGTACCCACAAGGCAGAACTGGCAAAGAGCTCCCCTGAGCCTCTTTTATAAGGGAATTAATTCCTTTCATGAGGACTCTACCCTCATGATTTAATGACTTCACAAAAGTGCCCACCTGCTGATACCATCACCTTGAGGATTCGGATTTCAACATACTAATTTTGAGGAGACACAAACCTTCAGATTATAACCACGATTATACATAAAATGATATATTATTTAAAACTTCATTTATAAACTATTCTCAAGGGAAAAATGATTTGTTTAAAACTTTTATATTTTGTTTTCTTATGTTTAAAATAACTTTAAGTGACTAGAGATGGTGGCTCACTCTTAGCACTACGGGAGACAGAGGCAGGTAGATTTCTGGAGCTCAAAGGTTTGAGACCAGCCTAAGCCAGAGCAAGACCTCGTCTCTAAAAATAGCCAGGTGTTGTGGTGAGTACCTGTAATCACAGCTACTCAGGAGGCTGAGGCAAGAGGATGGCATGCTCCCAAGAGTTTGAAGTGGCTGGGAGCTATGACACTCTACCAAGGGCAACAAAGTGAGACTCTGTCTCCAAAAAAAAAGTAGAATAAAATAACTTTAAGAAACATGGAAAATAAAGCATCATCAAAGGATAATACACAGTCATGCACCACTTGATTGTGGGAATACAGTATGAGAAATGCATCTTTAGGTGTTTGTTTCATATTGGGAACATCATAGAGTACATTACACTAACCTAAAAGGTAAAGCCTCGTATGTACCTAGGCTATATGATATGGCCTATTTCTCCTTGGCTGCAAACCTATACTACATTTACTCTACTACATACTTATGGCAATTATAACATAATGGCAGAGATTTCTGTATCTAAACATAGAAAAGTACAGTAAAAACATGGTATAAAAGGTAACAGTGACACAGCTCTATAGTGCAGATTCATTATAATCTTTAAGACTATTGTCATATATGTCTTCCATCACTGACCAAAACTTCTTCATGTAACACATGATTGTACGTGAATAACTATTAATCAATATTAAATAAGTGAACTTTTTTATTGTAGTTCTTTTGTGTACATAGATTCAAAGGACTTTGAAATTTTTATTTTGATAGATTTATGGGGGTATAAATGTTTTTGTTGCATGGGTGAATCATACAGTGGTGAAGTCAGGGCACTCGGGGTATCTGCAGTGCACATTATACTGCAGAGGTCATTTTTTGTCCCTTTCCCTCCTTCTCATCCTCTCCCCTTTTAAGTTTTCAATGCCCATTATGCTCCTTTTTATGTCCTTTATACTTTCATAGTGCATTTTGAAAATGTTACCCCAAAGACTGGTTTTGAAACTTTATAGTTTTACTGGTTTACAAGTGTTGAGGACTTCATAAGCCACTCAGAAGTGAAGTTCATTAGTAAGTGTTAAAAGAAATGTTTTCCCAATGGGGAAAAGGTTAGGTAGTTGGAGCAGCTGGTGTTAATAAAACTATGTTTGGCCCACAAAACTACCAAGCAGCCCTTGTCCAGTATGGTTCAGTTTGTAGTAGAGGAATTACATTTCCTGAAATAAAGAATGTATTCATCCCCGATGATCAGAAGTTCATAATTGCCCGTTTCTTACCCTCTACTTTGTCAGGCTTAACCTTTAGTCAGGCATATCTTCTACCTGTAGGTTCCTGAGTTCTTTTTGCCCAAAAGTCTGAGCAAGAGCTGAAAATGTGAACTACGCTTTCCCCTTATAAATTTGTCCTGGGAACTGGCTGACTGTAGCAAGACTTTTCCTACCGGATCCACTGATGCTTTTCCCAGCTGGGAAACATTTAATTGCCCTTAATATTTATTACTACTACTCATCACATAAAACAAAAGCTGTTTTTCACTTGACTTGGGGACATCCAGAGACTTCTGAGATTAGAGTGTTCCTTCTAATGTTGTACTCATTCTTCTGAATACAGTAGCTTCCTGGCTCTGTCCAAATTTATATTTATTTGACTTCATCCTTTAGCATGAATTATAATGCCAGCAGAGGAACAGACTTAGGCCAGCTCTTTGTTTTGATGGAGAAATACAATCCAATTACCAGGGGTGAGCCCTCTGCTGGTGTTATCGGGGCCTCGTCCACTGCACACACTTTCCCCGGGGCTGGGGAGCTAGAGCAGGTGGAGAATCCCTGGGTTCCTTTCTATGTTATCGCTCACAGTAAAAATTGATTTAACAGTGAAAATATGTGGGACAGTCTGAGCCACATCTCTGACATTCTTTTATTCTGACATCCCCCATAATCCATGGAAAGTTAAAGATGCCATGTCTACCCACCTAGTGAGCTTTATAAACAGAGGTGCTGGAGAGTAACAAAACACAGACCATACAAAATAGTGTATACCAAGCTTCGATTTATTAATTTGCCAGGAAAGAGTCATGTCAGTTACTTTCACATATGATAGACTTCACAGAACATTTTTTATTTGTTTCTGAAAAGAAAATTGAAAACTCCCTCCTTTGACTGATCATTCTTTTGTCATAACAATGCAAGGGCATTAAACTGGGGTTTAGCTCAAAACAAGTTCTAGAATGGTGTAAGGCTCAAACAGTGAGCCTCAAACAGTGAGCCACATGAACATGTGAAGACCGAAGCAGAGAATTCCTTTGTAAAGGTCAATGACATGATTCTGAGACTCTGGCTTCTACCAGAGAAACATGTGAGGTTGTCAAACAATGGGAAAAGGCATGAGTGTTATGAAAGCATTATATTCATGAAGCCCTGAAATATAAGAATTCTATATTGTTGATTTTCTCTGCTTTCATGAAATCTTAGAGAGAAATGTGTCTTTACAGGAAAACAGGCATGAAAGAAGTCTAACAAACTGGAATTAAGTTCTTAAAAAGTATCTCTAACCCCCCACCCCCGTTTTCTGTCAGCATCTATATTGATTTACTAAAGCTGTCATACTTCAATTGAGTGTCTTAAACAATTAAAGTTATTGTCTCAAAATTCTAGCAACTAGAATTTTGAAGTAAGGATGGCAGCCATGTTGGTTCTTTCTGAAGGGTCTAAGTATTGGGGAAATGTAATTAGAAACAAAATCTTCCAACTCAGACAAATGCTCCACAAAGGTAGCAAAGAAAGAAAGCTTTGTAGTTCTTAGATAAGCCTGAAGCCAGAAAGTGTGGCTCTCACAAGCAATGTGCTAGGTGCAAAGGCAGAAAGAAATCTCATCCTTTCATACAGCCAAGCAGAAAGGACCCCTTACGCACACATTGTCAAACTGAACAATAACTAATCCTCAAGTAAAAAGACTTGACAACATCAATTGTCACACATATTCTAGATGTACCTGGTAATTGGGGACAATCAGTGTTGCTTATCATTAATCAGCTTTATCCAGAGGAAAAACAAATTTCTCATATTCTTATGACAGAAACTGGATTTATAACTCAGAAAAAAGGTGCCCATAGAATTTATCCTCGCACAGAAAATGGGAGAAAGGGGTACTATCTTTGTGAGGATTACATGTCAAGAAGATGGTTCCCAGTTCCTTCAGAGAGACATTCCCGTGATATATGATAAAAATGGCAAAAGGCTTATATTTGGTTACTAAGAGAGTTACATATATTTCAAAGAGACAAAGATGCAATTTAGGATTACAAATTTTGTAAAGTTAATTATGTATGTGGAGGGAGAGAGGTAAAGAAGACTTTTTCAATAAATTTCAATAGGGAGAATGAAGTCTTCTGTTTTTAATATTTATTTTCAGCCCTCTCCGTGGTCGCCTTGTGCTGTCCCAGCTTCTCTCTGCACCCCACATCCAGCCACTTTCCTCTGCGCCCTCTTCTACCCTAATCCTGTGAAGACCCGAATGAGCAGGAACAGGACACAAGCAGCAAGAAGAAGGGGACAATAACACCTGCGTGTATGACGGAGTTGCCACTTCTCCCACTTCCGCTCTGTGAAAGGAGAAGTGGAAGTTCTTGAACTTCCAATTCATTGTGGTTTTATGACCCAGTAAAAATGGCTTAATTAGGGATTTAAATTTAGAAATTTGCATCTGATCCTTGGTAAGCTTGTAATACATTTAGTGAAAAGTAAACACTTAGGTGGTTAAACACAAATTAAGAGTCATATAGCAATTCTGTCCCCCATAGAGGCTTCTGAAAACTCTGCTACTTCAAAACCAAGTAGCCAGTAGTTAAGGGACTAGTGTACTTGTGATTCTCTAAGAAAAACATTGTGAGTACAAATATCTTCAGTGTTTGATGAAACAGATAAAAGAAAATTCATCTACCCTTTATCGACCAAATACCGAGGGTACAGATGTACTTGTAGAGAAACTTTATTGAAATTTGCTATGGATCCCAATCTCTGTGGAGATGACAAGTTTTATTAAAATGACTAATTACATCAAAATGGTACACTAAATAAATTCAATAATATTATTGCAGGTGACACTTGAACAACTTGGAGGTTAGGAGTACTGAACCCACATTCAGTTGAAAAACTCCCTATAATTTTTGACTCCCCAAAACTTAAATAGTTAGTTGTATGGAAGCCTTACTGCTGACATAAACAGTTGATTAACACACATTTTATATGACATACGTATTACCTACTTTATTCTTATAATAAAGCTAGTGAGAGAAAAGAAAATGCTATTGAGAAAATCATAAGAGAAAATATATTTACTATTCAAGAAGTGAACGTTGGTTATCACAAAACCATGAAGATAAAAACCTTCATCTTCATCATATTTACCTTGAGTAGGCTGAGGGGGAAAGCAAGAGGAGGGGCTGGTCTTTCTTTCTTATGGATAGCAAAATCAAAAGAAAATCTGTCTAAGGTGACCTGTGCGGTTCAAATAGTAGATAGAGGGTACAGAAGGAGGCAGTGGTTTTGTGGAATAATATTTAGCATACTGAACTCTTGAATACCGAGTTTAAAAAAAAAAAAAAAAGTCAAATGTTATCTAATTCAAATTGCTCCCCAAATGTAATTTGTACACAAACAAGAAATCCCCCAAATTTTTATATGAAGAATGATTTACTATTCAAAAGATTAGTTAGATTTTAATTAATTTCTATGAATGTGGATCTGCGATTTATTATTAGGCAAAGTATGTCAGAGAGTAATTTTATTCAATTATTCCTTCTCTGATTTTGTGACAGGGTAAGTGTCCTGAGACATATCTTCATGCTTGTAACTGTACACAGATGTACGTATACATGCATAAATACACAGGATTTTATTTATCCTAATTATGGGTGTGTAAGTTAATTTCTAAACTGATCCAATATAGAGAAAGACAAAACATATTCTAATTTCAAACAGATGAGGGCTTGCTATTTGATGGCCCTCACTTCCCTGCAGAGAAGTTTTTAAAATGGTTTCTAAGGAAAGATAATGATGCAGAATCCCTGAGCAACTATCTCATCTCCAGAGAGCACAGATTATAGTTTTTAAATGATAATGAGTTTGAATTAAATTTTGGCACAGTAATGAGTTTACACCATTTCGTGCTTTGTCCTTGCTTCAATCATTGTTTTGAAATGAAGTGTACGACCGCTAACAGTTGATATTAGCAGAGCAAATAATGGTAATGTAGACATCTTTTCTGAGAGATTTTGACAGACTGTGTACCATGGAAACAATCTCTCAGCAACAAAATTGTCCAAATTGGGAACTAATCCCCAGGTATAAAGCCCTTTTTACATATACTTTTGTGATCTTCTTTAAGCTATTTTAATTTTTCCCTTAAGAAAACTCTAAGGATAAAAATATAGACTACATTAATACTTTATTCTATTTAATTTAGAAAATCAGACCAGAGAATCGTGGCTTTGAATGTTCTGTTAGAAATAATCGAGGATAGCACATTCATGTTAAGAGGAAAGCAACATCCTGGATGCCAGTGTGCAGTGCCCAAGGGCATATAGCTTCTGACTGGCAGAGCCTCCAGGGAAATAGCACCCTCCCTGTTCTTTGTCAGGGGATATTTCACTTAACCTGTAACAAATACAGAGTATAAATTAAAGACATTATCCATATTATTAGAATGAAGTCTATTTTTAGACAGATTTTATTTATTTTTAAGACAGATGTGATTCTAGAAAATATATTTCCTTTATAAGCCCTTTCCATTAATATTATGTTTAAAATTCATATTGATAGGAAGCAGAAATAATTTTCAAATTCTATCAACCTGTAAAGGGGGTTCATCGAATGTAAAACTATACATTTTTCCTTATAATACAATGTAGAAAAGAGTTACATCTAAAAAACTACTTATCTTGCTGTCAATTGTGGGGAAAAAAACTTGTTTCAAATTATACAAAGAAAAGGAAAAGTTTAAGTAATGATTTATGAACAGTCATCTAAAGTGTAAATGTTTCCTCTATAAGTAGATATATCATCCACCTAAATATATTTTATTAGATATGTATTTATTTCACTTTTTTATATAGCATGTACTTTCTTATATGAGCTGCCATCTGTTCAAAGAAAAAAAAAATACAGAATGCTCTTTTAGCTGCGTAATTTTGAACAATTGGTTACAGAATCGCCTCTGGCACCTTGCATCTAAAAAAGGAAAAACAAAACGTGCTTTAGTTAATTTAAACTCAGAATGCTTCCATAAATTTATAATGACTTTGTCTTTGGGAAATTATAATATAGTCTACGGAGCACCATGCAGCTAATACAGGAATATTTCTGTGTATTTCCATTCAATCATTCTTTTAAAAAAAATTTAATGAAGACATTTTATGAGCTAAGTGTTGAGTGTGCATTATTGAGATGATTGAGCAAAGTCACACAGGGTTCCTAAGTAGCTGAAGTGTCAATCTAATGGAATAAACACTAGTCAATCAAATAGTCACAAAATACATAGGTACATGTAAACATACTATAGCTCTCATGAAACAGTACATGTCACTCTGAAAGGATGCAAGAAGAATAGTTTACCCTTTCAAATAGATCAGGAAATTCTTCCCTGACAATACAACTTTTAGCTTAAAATTGGAAGGGAAAGTGAAGTTTAACAAGGTAGAAGGATATGGGAGGGGCAAAGTGAATAGTACCTCAGGTAAGGGAGAACTCAATGTGTTTTTGAACAAAAGCAGGTCCATTTGCAAAAAAAAATATCAGATGTCCAGAGAGGGTGGAGAGTGTAAGGAGAAGGCCGTGGGGGTCAGACCCTCTATGCCCAGTTAAAGAGTTTGAGAGCAAAAAGAAAGCATTTACCTGACTTTTAAAACTATTTTTAAACATATGGAGTAACATAAATAAGGGTTAGACTCTGTAAAAAAAAATTTACTGAAAGTAGCATAGAAGTATTTGGAGGAAATTAAAAGGATAGGGCAGAACTCCAGGAATGATGTGACTGTATCTTAGAATGAAAGGTAGTTTTGCATGTGAAAAGAAATAGAAAAATGTAAATGAAACTTAGGCAAAAAATAATTGACAGTGGGTGATCCTGGATTGTGTAGTGGAGACTGTAAGAGAAGTGTGATGGTTTGGTTTCTGACTTGTGTAACTGGGTGGAACCAGTTGTCATTTACTAAGATAGAGAATGCCAGAGACAATCCCTTCTGGTTGGTCTTGTTGACCTAATCTGCCTTTGAACCAGGCAGTGAGTCAAGTTACTCAGGTTGGTATGGGGGCTATAGGTCTAGAGCTAAGAAGTCATAGGTGAGACTCACATGTGTATAACTCCCATATACTTACAGATTCAAATACATACCAAAGTAAAGTCCATCATTCAAGACAAGGACATTTGACTGATTTGTTTGATTAGTGAAGAGTATGGCTAAAGTATTAAAAGGCATTTTAATTACTCCGAGTGGATTATTAAAGACATTTTTGCTTGTACCCTAGATTTCTGGGACTGTGACAATAGTGCAATTTGGAATGTTTCTTAGCATTGGGATGTGGGAATTACCTTATATCTGAAGCTTGTGATGAGAGCTTCAAATGATATTTCTTAACGTAGACTTCATCACTGCATACAGAATCATTTGCTCATTCAATAAGGCATATTGAAAGAGAATATTATTAGAAAAGCACTGGGCATACCAGGAGCAAAACTTCTTACCTTCAAGACACAGTCTATGAAAGTGAGATCACTGTAAATTTACAGTGTTAGAGAATATTATAGGAGCATTACAGGATTAAGGGTCACGTAGTAATGCACATGACAGGATGGGCAATTCTACTTGGAGTTGAAGGTTAGTCTTAAAAAAGTGAAAAGGAAATTGCTCGTTCATCAGGTGGAATTAATTCTCAGTGCAACTGATGGCAGAGACACATTCTCTTAGAGATTCATGTCACATCTTCTCCCTTCTCTTAAATCATTTAAAACTTCCTTTTACAGCCTTGTTTCTTTTTCACTAAGAAAATAGAGACCATGAGAAGAAAATTTCTAAAGGCATTTATCACCAAATCTATCAAATTTCTCTGAATTTCATTCTTTATCTTCTTTTCTATCACAATGAATACAGGCTTAGGGTTTCTTTGGTAAGGCCAAAATATCCATGTCTACTTTTCAATCCCTTCCCTTTTCAACCATCACTTCAAAAACGGTCCCCTTTTTCTCTTTGTCCACCTTTATATTGTCTATCAAATCATTTGTATCAACATATATACTGCCTTTAACATTTCCTAACTTCAAAAATTCTCTATAGACTCTAAACATCAATTGACATAACCTTATTATTCTTCATGCAGAATATACTACTTGAATGTTAATTTTCAAACTTTTGATTTCCTTGTCCCTTTCTCTTTGGAGCACACTCCAGTAACAATTCAGTTCCCTGGACTCACTGACACAGCTCTGGCCAGGATCATTAATAAACCTTGGATGACAAATCTAATGGAAAGTTTAGAGACCTTATCTTTCTCAACAATAGGTGGGATTTGACAAAAATGATCATTATCTAATGCAGTCTCTTGACTTTTAAAATAATCTATAAATTGATGAGTTGCAATTTATATCCTTCTCCCAGACCTTATTTCTGATTTCCAGAAAAGTGCTTCCTCAATAATTTTCACTTCAATGTCTAGAAAACACGTCAAAGTTAATGTCTGAGAAATAAAACTCCTTGTAATTCCCCCTTTGAAAAATACACTTTCTGCAGTATACCACAAAGTGGGCATTTCTACTGTTTTACTTGCTCAGATTAAATGTATGGAATAATCCTGAAGCTTCTGTATCTTATATCATATGAAATACACAGACAATGCTATCGGTTTTTCCATTATTTTTTCCCTTTTCTGACTACCTTTCACTACCTCCATGGCAGCCAGTCATGTCCTTGACACCAAGTTTGATTCTTTAAAAACTTGACACATCAAATCACCCAACTGTGTTCAGGAGAGAAAAAAAAAAACATGGCCAGTTATCATATTTCCTCCACTAAACAACTATCATTTCTCCATGTTCTTTTGTGAAATAATAGGTTCAATTTTATTCAAAGTTGTATGATATAAATGAATAATTTTTAATGTCTATCATATGCTTGGTATCACACTAAGTTATTTTTATAAAGAACAAAGAGAAGATATCATTGACCAGGGAGAACAATAATCATGCAATTTGTGCACAGAAAAATAAAGCAGAGTTTTAAAATACAGTTAGTAGAGAAATTCCACATGCCCTTTATTCCAGATTCTGCAGATTTAATCATCAGATAAACTATATCTTTGGATAAAGCACCAGCAAGTCAAGGACATACATCATCAAAATAAATATTTTAAATCCTTAGATTCCGAGTAAATTCTCCAAGAAGTTTTAAAACGCCCTCTGTTATTTTGCTTCTTCAAGAGGTACAAACCACAAAAGTCTTTAAGCACATTTTTCTGAAAATAAGCCTACAGCTTTAATTGTGTTACCATATATGTGGAACTTTTCCTTAATTTTTATGAACACATTTACCTAAAAACTGAAAAGAGCACTGTTGAATGCTGGTGGGTAGGGCCCTCCACTGCAGATCTAAGATTATGCTGTACCAACCGTTTAAAACTGTATGTGGTGGGCCATAAAAAGTTAAAAGCAAACTTTCTCTTATTCTAGTTCTACTAAACCTATTCTAATGGCTTCTTTGATAGTCTCAATACCTAAAATTAGGACTTTAGAGTGAGATAACCAGGACTTTCATAGACAGCAGAGTCATTTTTGTTTTCCCCTGAGGGTGTGATTATCATTTTGGCATTTTGTCAAAGAACATTTTTTTTCAGTTGAAATATATAATGCCCCACTGTACAGTGAGGGGTAAAATAATGATGCCCCCAAAGTGAATTTACAAAGGGAACACACACAGTGCAGGGTCTGTTTTGCATGGATGTTTGTATTACAAGAAGTGAAGTGAAGGCAGAAGGGAGATGTATAAATGACAGAAGTAGACTCTTCAAAGAGTCAAAATTTTTAAAAAGTGGGGAAAAAAAGAGCAAAGAATATAGAGAGCTTATAAATTTTCTCAGTCGGTACAACAAAGCTTTAATGGAATTAATCATTTTCACACATTGAATCATTTCTGAGGAAGGCATTGCAGAGAGAGCCCTTTCAAAGCATACAGAAAATGGGTGAAATCAATAAACGAACAAAAGAACAATTTGAATGAAGATGAATCAGAAAGAAGAAAAATTTTTCTAAAGAGCCATCCTTAAATAAATCATGTTACAAGCTTCCTACTGAATATCCTGACACATGATTGAATAGCTACATATTTAGCATATTAGCATGATATCTTTAAAAATGTGTATTGTGTATAAATGCATGATATATACCTGTAAGTAAAGTGCATATTGAATATACCTTAATGTAAATATACATTACACTAAATTTTCTGTAATTACATTGTTTATTAGGTAAATCATACAATGCATTTTGATTGGCTTATAATGGGGAAGTATGTCAACAGAAATGAGGTAAGCTAAGAAAATCACTGTAAATGTTATTATAGTCTTTGTTGCCCATATTGGTTATAGAATAAACAAATTGGGATGAATAACAACTTAAGTTGGGAGCTTTATTTTTTTCTTTTGTCCCTGACATTGTTGATTAGACAGATTAATATGTATTTACCTTATGTATTTACCTTTTTGTTCTGTAAAATTTAAGTTATTATTTTAAACAGTTATATATATGGCTGTTACCTAGAAAGACAGATTTGGAATTTTACTGTGAACTTGATCCAAGTGTTTTGAACTCAATAATGTTTATAGCATTAATTAATACATCACTTAGTTCTAAGAATTCAAAAGAAAAAAACAATTTTCAGATAATATTATCAAGAGAAATATTACAAATTGCCACAATTCTCTTTTTGTGGAAAATTGGTTAAAATGTATTATTGGAAACTAGTTTTGGGGCTTCCGTAAAAAGGGTGAATTTCGATGACATTGGAAATGATGCTATTAAGTTGACCTATGCAGAACTTATGCACACTTTGGGGAGAAATTTTCTTTCAGTTGGACTTGAAGAAATCCTTTATCTTCTTAAATGAGTACATTAGAAAGTTTTACTTCAATAGATAGTCATAAAATTCTGCGAACCTCCAGGGCTCCTACCTTTGGTCCCCATTAGCTTCCACTCTGAAACATAATGGGCCAATCATTTCACCAGGAACCTCTGATAAACTCACCACATGGGAAAAGAGTAAATTTTTTTCCAATCAGATCTACAAAAAATATGACTATCACTTTAGTGGTCAGAACAGAGCATCTCTCTCCTAGGTGTTGGAAAGGAAGCTTGCCCTTGCCGTGACCTCTAGATAATTTTCCTTCCTGTTAGAGTGGCCTCACAGCAGAATGAAAGTGAGGCAGTTTATAGTCATCCACATAACCATTCAGTGTGATAGTTTTAAGACTTGAGATAATTGTGTTTGATGGTTATATGTCTAGAGAAAAAGAAAAACGGATGGATATAATCAATCTTTTTATTTAGAGAATGCCATAACAATTGCTAGCACTTGAGAAATATATCACAAAGACTATGCTTTCTTCCATGACTTGGATAAAAAATCAATGACATTTAAATGTTGTCAAATAAAACTGTAATTTTAAATGTCTTTTATGAATCACGGGGCGAAAAAGTAGCATGTGAGTTCACAGCTCCAAAATTCAGACTTTATGATATGTTGAAGGAATGTGAGAATATTTATTGAATATGTACCGACACTTTCTAAATTTGACCACAGAATCTTTATTCATAGCGCATCTTGCAAGATGGATATTCAGTGAAAAATACTTTGAGAAATTCTAGTCAGTTATTTCAAAATTTCTACATTTCCTCCAAATTTTCCACTTCCAGCACTTCTCAGCTAATAACAAATCACAGTCATTTAGTAGAAACTCAAGTTTCAAGCAGAAATTCAGCAAATTTACTAGTATTTGTATGTTTGTTTTATTTTTGCCTATCTAAAAAATCTCCAACCATGTCCTGAATTCCCTTGACCCTTCTCTTGTCAGAATTCTCCCCACCTCACTTCTTTTCTATCTTCAGCTTCTCCAGTCTTACTTGTTTTTCCTCATTAATATTTAAATGTACTCTTCTCCTCTAAAAGGTTAAAGTTTAAATTATATAGAAAGGCACTCGGATACAATTGATGCTGCATCTCAAATTGCGGGGTCAATCCCAAATAGAATTGTCAAAATTGTTGCCATACAAATTCTAACATGAATCTAGGATGCCTCAGTCAGATACCTAATTACAGTAAAATAATAAAATTGTCAAAGTGATTTAATAGAGCAAATGTTTTTTGCAGAAATATTTGTAGTGCTCTGTCTAAAGATAACATCATTTTTTTCCTTACAAAAGGAAAGGGATGGAAAGTGTTATCTAGACAGAAAGACTTCAGTGGGACCACTGGAGAATTCTGAGAGGTGTCACTAAAGTTTGGGAGATACAGTGGTCTGAAGTTTTGTTGGAGAATAGTTATGATTCTGGCGACTAATTCAGCAAATTGTTTCTCTTTCTTCCTAGAACTATATCTACATTACAGTTTCTAATTCCGCCTTATGAGGGGTTATGCATTTTCACTTTTGTCACCTTAATGAAGATGAGAATTAAGCACAATACTTAAATTACCCTAAAAGCTCCCCCATTCAATCATTCAATTACTCAATCTCTCTCCTTCCCTCTCTCTCCCTCGCTTCCTCTTTCCCTCCTTCACCTCCTTCTCTTGCCCTCTTCCTATTTATCTCTCTCTATCATTTTTTCTATCTTCATCTCTCTTCTGCCAAATGAAAAAGGTGGTATAATTACAAATTGGAAGGGCTGAGTTGAGCTCTTTGATTGTTATATGGAAAACCAACTTCAATTACAAGTACACTGAACTTCTGAATAAGTGCACAATAAACTTTACTTCATTTGAAATACAACATTGGGATTTGAAGGATGTTTCCCCTCTATTAATGAAGGATAATTTTGCATAAGAAATTTGGAGGGTTTAAGAATTATGTGATGCCATAGAAAGATTTCTGATAATTTAGGAAGTAAATTCTTACCCAACAAAGTTTCCAGTGTATGTCTGCATTTGTACATGATGTGGGTCACACTGAAGAGAGAGCTGGACTATTTTATAGTATTATCATTTCAGGTGAAAATTTTCTTATTTCATCTTTTCTTTTGCATTTTTTTTTGTATGTGTGTGTGTGTGTGTGCCTGTGTGTATGATCTGAACCTGGAAATATCAGGCATATCAGCTACTAGGTGAGGAAGGAAATTTTCAGGAGATATAATAAACGTCATAGCAGGCGACTATGGCTTGGGTGGCTGGAGGTATCAGATATTAAAACAAGTTCAGAGTTTTGAAGTTCGCACTACCTGCTGTTTCTGCTCCCAACTTATATTCTGACTTCAATATTCAGGAATGCCAACAAGACAATACCAATAATGCATAATTTTCCTATCTTAAGTCTCATTTTATTTAATGATTAAAATTTTTATAAACAGTACCCATGATACTTAAGATTAGAAGAAGTACCTCTGGTTTTGAAAAAATTTGCAACCAAGACCTGACTATGGAAAGCCTTGACAGCAATTAAACTCTGCCCATTTTCTAGCCTGGGAAATTTCCTAAATGATCTCAATCTACTTTAAAATCAGAACTGTATTAATATTATGTAATTTTCATAAATGCAGTATATTACAAGAAAAAATATTCTATGAAAAATGCAGCAGGAAAACCAGTTCACATTCTCATGTTTGAATTTATAATGCAGGATCAGAGAAGGCAGATTGAGGAAGATGTTTGAAGCCTTGGCTGGATTCCCTGATGGGATTTGCTAATTATGAGGCATTTCAGCTAAATGGCATGAGGATCCCAAGGACTAAATTTGGTAGTTGTTCCAAAATCTAAAATTACTCCTATTTTTGTAAGGCAACTAATAGATAAGCCAAATTAAATTTTTTCTTACAAATACATGATTTCCTTGGAACCCTTTTCTAACTAGAAGGCTTGATCTGAATTATTTCATAATCATTTGCAGGGGTGCAGTTATGGTGAAGTTATTCTGTAGCAGAAAGATCCAACAATAATTCAATAACTAAAAAAGATACACATTTCTTTCTCTTTTAAGTACTAATTCCAGGTCAGCAACATACACAGCTGGCAGCTTTGTGCTGCATGGTAGTGTCCCTCACATTTTTGGCATCAGCCACTGGTTTGATGGAAGACAATTTTTCCATGAATGGAGGTAGAAGGATGATTTCAGGATGATTCAAGTGCATTACACTAATTGTACACTTTATTTCTATTATTATTACATCACAATGCAGACTCAATGGGAGCCCTGAGTTTGTTTTCCTATAACTAAATGCTCCAGTGCTAGCATCACTGCCTGACCTCCACTTCAGATCATAAGAAGCACAACCTAGATCCTTCACATGTACAGTTTATGGTAAGATTCACACTCCGATGAGATCTAATACTTGATGATCTGGGGTGGAATGCAGGTGGTGTTGCAAGTGATGAGGAACGGAGAAAATACAGAGGAAGCTGGCTCCCTTGCACCTGTTCACCTCCTGACCTGCAGCCTGGTTCCCGAAAGGCCATGCACTCATACTGGTTCACTGCCCAGGGGTTGAGGACCATAGCTATATAGACTTCAGCTTCACAATTCTGGTTGACATTTAAGGCCTGTTTATCTTCCCTTTGTAAACTCATATTTTTAACTTATTCAGGCACTATTTCCAGCTTTACACTCTATCATTTAATCCATCTTTAAGAAGCAGATTTGGGGAATGACTAAACTTGGAAGCTTAGAAGCTAGACTAGCTCTCTGATAAAGCATTTCTGGACTAGTACATAGTGATTACATCTAAAGAATTTGGAGGCAGACTGCCTGGGAGAAATCACTATTTCTGCTGTTTTTTAACTGTGACAATTTAAGTAAATTGTTTAATCTCTCTGTGCCTGTTTACTCGTCTCAGCAATAGATGTAATAATGTCAACCTCATATATAAATTAATTAGCATATTTAAGGAGCATAGAATATTAGCAAAACCACAATAAATACTCAGTATTGTTATTATCTGCTATAATAACAAGTATCTTTAGATGAGATAAGGAATAAGGTATGTTATTGTCTATCTCTCTTTTTTTCCACTGTTTTATTTCCAATGCCTATTGTGTCCGGCATATAATAGGTGCTGAAATATATGTAGAGTTAATACATTTTAAGGTAGTCCACCAAAACATTCTTTCCTTATATACCGATTTGTTAACGCAAATAACACTTCAAGTATGGTTTTTTGTAATTGGTACAGCATAATGTTAGTGAACTGAAATACTGGAATGAATCTGTCTAAATTTGATTGATGGATCTGTTACTCCATAAGATTTATATAACATCTCTAAGCCTCACTTATCTGATCAATAAGATAGAATTAATAAAAATTCTCCATTTACCTGTTATTTGTACAGTCAGGTAAGATGACAGAACTAAAGGGCTTAGCATGATGCTTAGAAAAATGATAAATGTTGTCGATCCTTCTGTTATGACCATCACTCTTGTTATTTACCATCTAAATATTCAGTAAACATGTAGGGTTACTCAATGCTGTAATTACATTAACATTCACTAGGCTTACTTTATACCCTTGTTGTTTGTCTTTCATTAACTTTTGAAATGCTTGTTTCCTCAATAGCTATGTTTCATACCATTTTATATTCCATCTGCTCTCACTGGTGTATAACTGCAATGAATGCCAACTGGTGATTCATTCCAGTGATTTAGAGAAAGTGTTCTTCCAACGTAAAATCAAGTAAACCATTCTCTTCGTGATCAATTACTCTTGTATTTTTTTTTTTTTTTTGAAAAAAGAGATATTAACAGGATTGCCATTCAGTAACCTCTGAGAGGCACGGTATTCTCCAAATATCTTCTTCATTTAAATGAGTTATTTTGCTCCTGTGTCCCAGAATAGCAATACTTCTCTTACACGCTGGTTCACTGATCCTGTAAGCGCAGTTGCTAAGAAAGGTCTTCACGGATTCTTTTTAACTTATTGCACTTTTTTGTTAATTCTTGAAGACAATCCAGTGAACTTCAAGTTTATTATCATTATTCCATGATTCTTTGGAGGGAAGGCAATTCATTTGGAAATATTTCTGCTTCTCATTTAATTTTCTGTCTTCAGCATCCTTTTGAATACCCACTACCTTTTACTAGGTTGTATAATTCTAATCTTCTCTACTTGTATAGAACAAAGGTATTTATCCCAAATATTTATTAGTCAGATAGCCAACAAATATGCATTTATTGAGAATAGGCCTCTGCTTAGAGCTAAAGATAAGTGAATAAGTAGGACTTGGTTCTCCTGGACTTAATACACTAGGGAGAGAGACTGCTGAATTTGAATAAAAAGGAGATATGCATCTGATGCATTTATGGCAAATATTAGAGGGATTTAGCATTGGATTCTGCTAAATGAAAGGAAATGAGTACACCTCACCCAGGATGTTAACTGGGCTGATTTTTAAACTTCATTAATGTCTTTTACTTGTCAGCCATTGTAATTTAAAAGACAAGTCAATTACCAAGAAATAGGAATCATTGATTTTAGACTTATAAGCTTCTTCCTTCTCAAATTTTGTAAGAAAAAGTGCCAAGATGAATAAAGTACCAAACCCCATGAAATCATTTAAAGAGTAAATTTCATCCAACTTTATTAACTGTCAGATTTTAGGAAACCAATAATCATTATATGTCTGTAGATTTGTTAACAGTGAAGATTACCTCCATTTATGTTAAGGCCTGAAACTCTCAAAATAACCCTTTTTGTTTTCTATATAGTATTTTTTTTTTTTTTTTTTTTTTTACTCTGGAATAATTGCATAGTTACATTAATTTGAGTTTCGGAATGTTTTTCATAGTAAATTTTTATACATGTAGGCTGAATGTGATTAGTCAGAATGTTATTAGTATTAATACAGAAGTGTATAATTCCTTCTCAGACATTTAGACTTGGAATGAATTAAATTTCCAAATTTCTCATACAAATTGAAATCATAAAGATTTATACAGATTGATTTTCTGCTAATATTATTCTTCAAAAATCATTTCAAATCATTTTATCTTGAGATTATCTTTTCATTTATTATTTATGTGGTAATTTTTGGTCCCCTAATATCATATTCAGATTGCTTTTCTGTCTACCTTCAGTTAGAAAAATGCTTACCGGGATTAGATATTTTGGAAAAAGTTGTTATATAACAAGTCACCCCCAAACTTAGTGGCATAAAACCAAACTGTTTTATTTTTCTCAACTTTCCATGCATGGGCCTTTGGACCAGGCACTGGTGGGCATTCCTTCTCATATTGGCCTAGATATTATTTTCTGAGTTTAATCACAGTCATAGAACACTAGCTGGAATAGCTAAATGTCTTTCTTCACGTAAGTATGATCTCTTATCCTTCAGGAGCTAGTCAAGCTTGCTAAGGTGGTAAAGGAATGTTTCTTGGGGCAAGGATCCTTTGAGGTATGGGTTCAGAACTTGCACCCATCTCTTCTTCCATGTCTATTGAATTAAATCTAGTCAGAGTTAAAGTATGGAGCATTAAATTACAGTTCTTGGTGGGAGGACTTGTAGAGAATTAATGTCTGTTTTTTTTGTAATCTTCCACAGTCCTAACTCCCAAAGTCAGAAAGGGTTGCTCCAGAAAAATGAATCATCATCATTTTATCATTCATCAAACAGATGAGAGATATCTTTAAAGAAAAATACATTCAACTTTTCTCTCCTTGATTGATTGTGGGTTAAGCTCCTGAAAAGTGATTTGCACAAGTACTGTCATCAGAGCAGAACAAAGTGTAATGAGAATTGTTTTTTTTTCTTTTTAGAAATATGATATGAGTTTCCTGTGGAAATGATTCCAGAGGCTGTTTTCACTACCATTTAGGTATTTAAAGATTTGATACTGAAATAGCTCACCTAGTTGGGTAAGAAAAGTAGGGAATAACAGTGTCTCCCTAGAAAAGAGGTAAGTCATCCTCCAACTCTTTGAACCTCCCCACTATCCACATTCTCTGTGATTCTTAGACGCCAAAGTCGAGCCATCTTCAAACTTCTATCGACTTTTGTTATGTGAAGAATCACAAACACACAAAGAGTTTACCTAAAGTAAAGAGACTAATGATCTCTAGAATATGAAATAACTTGGATTTCTGAGTAGGAAGACAGTTGGTTAAGTCAGTTAATAGTAGCCCTGCACCATAAGTAACTTAGTGCCTGAGGAAATGAGGTTCTCATAGGCACTGTGATGTTTTCATAGGTATATTATTATACCAGAGCATCAAAAATTGTATACACATTTTAAGTGTTTTTGTTGGAAATAAAATCACTCATTCCCCCAAAGTGTAAGAATTGCAAGTAAAAAAGATGTATAGAGCATGTCTAGATACACTTCAACTTTGAAAAGCAATACATAGATAACATCTCTTAAAATCCATAGGATTTTTTTGACACCCTTTGTATATATTTTTATGCTGTCTTTCAAAGCATTGTCTTGTGTCATTTAATTTCTTCAGGTGTCCTATTAACAGTTTAATATAGGAAATCGTGATATGAACACTGAAGTTTAGCTATCCTTGGCTCCTGGGTATATATGTTTATGTCATACCGTGAACTAGGAAGGAACCCAATTCATCTTTGCTTACACAATCTCTAGCGTAACGCCTGATTCTCGCTAGATTCTCAAACACATTTGGAAGTCAAATCCTTTGAAATATTGTGTCCACACGAAAGACTACAATTTAATATGGGGCAAATGTTAGCGCAATGGCCTTAACAATAATTTTTGTAATACTTGCATTAGTAAATGAGTGCTTATTTTTCACCTGAAACCACCTATTGGAAGCTAATAATATGACTAAAATACATGACCTTGTCCCATTAACATTAACCTGGAAACATACTTATATACAGATGCTCCTCAACTTACTATGTGGTTAGATCCTGATTAAACCTAAAGAAAGATGAAAATATAGTAAGTTGAAAATGCATTTAATACACTGACATAAAACATCACGGATTAGCCTAGCCTACTTTAAACAAGCTCAGAACACTTATATCAGCTTACAGTTGAGCAAAATCATCTGGAAACACCAGTACACTGTGCAGTATAAGATGTTTACCCTCAAGTTCACATGACCGACTGGGAGCTGAGGCTTTCAGCGGCTAACCAAAGTCGGGAGAGGGTTTCACATTCTTTGTACAGAATGCACATTGCTCTCACACCATCATGTAGTTGGAAAATTGTTAAGTTGTATCAATGCAAGTGAGATACTGTCAGATTATGTTTGTGCATATATATATATATATATATACACACACATATATCAAAATATGAATTTGAGATGTATATATATATATATATATATATATATATATATATCACACATACATATATCTCAAATTATGAATTTGATTTCTTTCCTACTGGAAATACTGGAAATGTTATACTCACTCAAAAAAGTATCTAAGGAGCTTCACTGGGATTTTGATTTCAGAATTTGTTTTACCCCCATGGAGATGGCAGAGTCACACTCCTGGGTGTATATGTATGTATCCATTCATCTTATTATAAACAGGAAAAGAATTGAATACTTTCCCTTAGCTATGCATATTATTGATGAAACAGCTGTCAAGTGCTCATCTTCATTAGTTTTCATGAATAATATGCATAGCTAAGGGAAAGTATTCAATTCTTTTCCTGTTTATAATAAGACAAATATACATATACATACAGATATATACACTATATACAGGGTGAACATAAAGTTACATGCACATAAATATATATTTATATATATTATACTATTATATATTTATATAATTTAAATGTAATATTATATACGTATATAATTTAAATAAGATAAGCAAAATAAATAGTGGGAGGGCAGCATTCTCCCTTGCTGTTTAATGTCTCCCTGGCTGCCTATTGTTCCTCCCATCAATATGCATTGTTGGACTTTGTATTCATAAAGTACATTTTTCCAGAAAGATGATGGATACCATGAGAACTTTCACAGGATGTTATTTCTTAAATCACTGTTGTCATGATTCTCTGTGGATTAGAATTTAACTCATTTCTATAATTCATTTTCCTCTATCTGAGACTTAATTTTAAATTAAATTTTTATGAAGTAGCCTATGTTTTCTTATGAATTGAAGAGAGATAGGGTGAACTTTTTTCTCTTTTTCTTCTCAGAACAGACTTCTACTTCTATATACTTAAAAATACAGCTACCCTGTGAGATTTGTAACTTTATTTTTTTGGCTTGGGGCTTCCGCTTTTGATTACTTATACTTACTGCTTTTCCTTTTGGAACCTACAGGGAAATCTGTAAAATGAGCTTTTACAGATTTTTCACTTAATAAAGATAATTTTCACTTCATCTTAAATTTACGTCCTTAATCACAATTCACATTTTTGTTTTGCATGTACACAAATTGAGGAAAAGCAGAACCCGAAAATTGTTAAGTACACAGTTGTTTTCTTCTGAAATATTATTTTACTTATTGGCTTCTATTGGCTAGTGGTATGCATCTTTATTCTCAAACGGAAGATGAATATAATATTTACAGAATAAATAGAATATATTTTTAAACTACTGAAAAATAAAAGCAAAGCACATTAATTAATTTATCATGTATGAGCTAGCAGCAAACAGTTTAGTTCTATTAGAACAAAAACTGAATTGGAGCAGTTTTTTAAATACCAATTCTTAGAAATGCCGATCACTCTCACATTTAACATAGATTTAAATTTAAATATCTTTTAGCATTGTTTTTAAATTATTTTTTATTCAGTGAGCAAAACTAATAGCTATTGTATTGATGCTTTAATGAATTAAAGTTGAGAATGTTTAATAAAATTTCATGATAGTAAGAGAATAGGTTAATAACGGGAGAATGCAGAATGTGATTTTTCATTATAGCTGGAGGGCTAAGGAATTAATTTTACAGACCATGAAATGGAAATAACTTCCTCACTCTTTTATTAACCAATGCTTAGCTCAGTGTAATCGACTTTTTTATTCAGAGCATGTCTGTTTTCATATTTAGTGTCACTCGATCAGCATTTCCATGAGTTCATTAGGTTAACATCATTCAATAAATAATATTCAAGCAAGAACTATATCTTAATACATGATAATTTCTTGATAAGATGCCTTATTTCATTAATCAAATATATCAGCAATTCTAGAACTGAAATAAGTGTGATGGTTTTGTTAGGTACATTTTTTACAAGATACATAGTTTATTAGTATGCCACCATCAATATAGAAAGTGATCATTCACTAGGAAAATTAGGCGAATATTTAGAATACTGAAAGCTTCTCAAATATAGTTTTCCCACCGAATGATGAATTGTGATTCAAAATACTTTTTTCTTTAACAATTAAAATCTCTTTTTTCTTTTTTCTTTTTTTGTTGAGACAGAGTCTCACTATGTCGCCCTCAGAGGAGTGCGGTGGCGTCACAGCTCACAGCAACCTGTAACTCCTGGGCTTAAGTGATTCTCTTGCCTTAGCCTCCCAAGCAGCTGGGACTACAGGCACCCACCACAATGCCAGGCTAGTTTTGGTTGCAGTTGTCATTGTTGTTTGGCAAGCCCAAACTGGGTTTGAACCCACCAGCTCCTGTGTATGTGGCTGGTCCCCTAGCTTCTGAGCTACAGGCGCCAAGCTTAAAATTTATTTTATTTTATTTTATTTTATTTTATTTTTTTTAGAGACAGTTTTACTCCATTGTCCTCCATAGAGTGGCGTGGTGTCACAGATCACAGCAACCTCCAGCTAGCGGGCTTAGGCGATTCTCTTGCCTCAGCCTCAAATTTGTTTTCTTTTCTTTTTTTTTTTTTTTTAACACATTCTGGTAACAAATATGAACCACCCTACACATCTTCAAAATATATTGTTATATAGACATAGACAGTGACCAGTTATCAATGCCTAGACTTCTAATTAGCATAATATTGCAATAGTTTCACCCTTGGCAATGTACAGAGCTTCCTATTATTGAAAAGTTGCGTAAGTCCTCTAGTAAATATTTGTATTTTGACAAATTTAAAGTCATGCAAAGGAAATGGATGAATATATATATATATATATGGCAGAGGGAAGGACAGCCCAAATGCCTAAATCTCTGGTTCACCCCTGAGATTAAATTTAACAGGGTACAACTGGCAAAAACAAAGAAAATCAAACAAACAAGAACAACTTTGTATTAAGATGCCAGAAGAAAAAAGTAGTGGTGCGAGTGTCACCCGTGTCCATTTCTCTATTCTCCCACCCACAAGATTGAAGAGGCTTTCTGATTCCAGGTTGTTCCCTTTATGGTTAATAAAGCTAATGACAGGTATGATGTTCAATATTCTTTCTTGGAATTAGATGTAATAGCTGCTAAGCCACATCTTCATTCAATTGCTCCACAGAGAATTCAAAAGTGATATTTCAAAATCTCAAAGCATTATTTGGAAATACAAAGTGTAGGGTCTCACTTCTGACCTTATTGGTCATAGTGATTCCTACCTGTCTTCAAAGTGTGAATACAAATTCAGCGATTTTTGCTTGGTTTTCCAGAAGACCACATTTGAAATATATTTTAGCTTTTAGGGAAGAGTAGAGTTAAACTCAGCTCTGCACACATCCCGTGTGGCTTATTTCCAAAAATAAATTTATAATACACAAAATTATGTTAATTTCCACATCACAGGTTAATTTTTCCATCTAGGGAAAAATAACCAATAGAATTCTTCCATTGTGCTGAATTTTAGTTTTACTGTTGTAACTTTCTTTTTTTGTTTCTTTTCTTTTTTTTTTTTTTCCCCTTTCTTGGACATTGTTGTTCAACATTTAGTTGTATTTAAATGATGAAGTGTATTTAGTAATCAATTGGATGTTTTCTTTAAAGTAGAGATTATTGTTGTTAGTTGACCTTGTGCCTTTCAGTGAAAGTACCCATTGTTCCATCCAGCCTAAACTTTATGTAGAGCAATTCAAGAATAACTATAGTCTGCTTTGTAGGTCTGGTAAAATTTGCCTGTGAATCCATCTGGTCAATCCATCTGGTCAATTTTTATTGATTATTTTAAAATTCAAAAATATTTTATTACTGCTTCTGTCTTGTTGCTCATTACTGATCTGTTTTAAAGTTTTATTTCTTCCTGATTGAATCTTGGGAGGCTGTGCCTTTTCAGAAATCTGTCCGTAACCTCTACATTGTTGACTTTATTTGCACATAGACTTTTGAAATATTCACAGATGATATTTTGTATTTCTTTGGTATCAGTTATAATATCTTTTTTTTTTTACTTTTAATTGAGCTTATGTGCATCCTTTTTCTTCTGTTTCTGGTTAATCTAGGGACAGTTTATCAATGTTGTTTATCTTTTCAAAGAATTCACTTTGTTTCATTGA
The DNA here is from genome assembly GCA_963574355.1 of Loris lydekkerianus. Taxonomy (NCBI): domain Eukaryota; kingdom Metazoa; phylum Chordata; class Mammalia; order Primates; family Lorisidae; genus Loris; species Loris lydekkerianus. The sequence continues at coordinate 61,591 of CAUYPK010154168.1, read as the reverse complement.
TGCTTACTATTTTTTGTTTGTTTGTTTGTTTAGTTCTGTTCTGAACTTAGTTGTTTATTTTCCTCTGCTGGCATTATTTTTGGGTCGCTCTTCCCTTTCCAGCTTTTTGAGAAGTGACATTAGATTATAAATGTGATCTTTCTGTCTTTTTGATGGAGTAATGTAGGGCATGAATTTTTCCCTTTGAACTGCTGCTGCTGAACACCATAGATTTGATAGTTCATGTCTCTTTTTATTCAGGTATTGATACTTTTGGATTTCCATCTTAATTTCATTATTGACCAAATATAGCTCAGCAGCTAGATGTTTAATTTATATGACTTTGTGCAGAACTGAGTCTTTCTCCTGAAGTTGTTTATTGTTTTATTCCACTTTGCTATGAGAAGATAGGTGGTATGAGTTTTATTTTTTGAATTAATTAATAAATATTAATATTTAATTTAATATTAATAAAATTAATATTAATAAGTCAATTAATCATTAACTCATATAAAGCCCTACCACTAAAGATTTTTTTTGGGGGGGCATAGAATTCTACAAGGGTACATGTGAAACTTACTAAATGTAGAATATAAATGTCTTAGCACAATAACTAAGAAAATGCCAGGAAGGCTATGTTAACCTGTGTGATGAAAATATGTCAAATGGTCTATAAAACCAGTGTATGGTGCCTCATGATCGCATTAATGTACACAACTATGATTTAATAATAAATAAATTTTTAAAAATTGCAATTTGTAGCATTAATTACTTCTAATTCAAATCATTATTTTTATCAGTATACTAATGCCATAATTAATACAAAAAGGCACCAAATTATTTTCTATGAAAAACATTTTAAAGCTAACACATTACACAACGGAGCCATTCTTAAAAGTTAATCTTAATAAGTGGTTATAAAACGGACATGCTTTAATAATTATCATTTTTAATTCAAACAAACATATTATGTGAATACTTCACTAGGTTAGTTTTGGTTGGTATCATGTAAAAGCTATCTATATTATGTTGTAATTGATTATTAAATAAATATGAACATACTAAATTTCTAATTATTTGAAAAGTATATATGAATCTTCTAGGATACTATTTATTGAAAGGTAATGCTGAAGGAATATAGTGAAAACAAATACCAAAAACTTAATATTTATCTCCATCTCAAGAATATAATCACCTAAAATATATTTTTCTTATATACATAGGAGGTTATTATTGATTACTATAAATAAGTATTGCATATTGAATTTATAATCATTAAAAATCAAGAATAAGATATTTATAAATAGCATTCATAATATTTTTAAAAGCTCTAGCTAAAGTTATATAGTATAGGTTACAAACTGAAGTGCCTAATGCCTGTGAGTAGCAGAAAGATAATGCAAATTAATAAAACCATTATTGTAAGTGTCTGTAAGAGTGATTTCTGGTGACTAAGAACCTAAATTATATCCTTCATATCAGTGAAACTTCTGAGTACCTAACACTACCAGAGCAAAAGATCAGTTAATTACCAAGGAATTTTTTTTTAGTTTAAAAATATATGATAGAACTATAATACTATGTGTTAGACAAAAATAAGCAATAACATCATTTGGAAATACGTAATCCAACTTATTTTATATTTGGTGGGGGGGAGCAAAAGGAAAACAAAGTGCTTAATATAGGGTATGGGTTTAGGATTCCAGCTCTGAAGGAATGATCATAGGAATTCCCAGGTTACCAGTGGAAGGCGCTGCCACGCTGCCAGGATTAGAGTGCAGGACTATGCAGAGAGAGGTAACTAGTCTGGGCAGACGGAAGAAGGTTAGAACTGGAGAGACAGACTTCTTAAAGAATATGAAATTGATTCTATCCCCCCCCCTTTTTTTTGTCTGAACCTCTAAAAAGAAAATTTAGCCAATCAACATTGAGTTTGGGATATAATTAATAGTAAGGATACATAGAAAACCAAACAAGACAATAGCAGAGAAACCAAAAACTATAGCCTATGAAATTTTAGTTACAAGGAAATTAATATCATGAAAAGACAGCTTCTTCTTTTTGAATATGTATTTTTGAAAAATTATTATACTCAAGATACACTTATCTGTTTAGAAATAATAAGAATATAAAAATGCCTAAAAGAAAACTGTTGCAGGCATGTAGGGAAATTTATAAAATTACCTGAGTAGAACATAATCATAAGAAAAATGTGCTTAACCTCACTAGTAGATTCTACAAAAAAAAATACAGACAGAATTACTTATAGGCAAAACATCATGATTTTTTTTAAATACCACCAGAATATAGAAAGTTTCTATAGGATTTACCAGGTGGGATGAGACTCCATGTCTCCAGGTCACTATTTTCCTCATATACATTTGAATAGTTGATGTTTCTATTTTATAGAAATGCTCATCAAATAATATTTATTCTTTGAAAAGTCACATAGTTTTTACTAAAATTTAAAAAGAAATTAAACACGTTTAAGTAGGAAAATATTTTCTTGGAGTTGTCAGTTGATCAGAAGCCATATTTTATTACCCAAGTATTAGAAAATAGTGGACTAAAAGCTGCCCAGTGACTGGGCCATTCTAAAGGTAAATAAAACTGCAGAAAAGAAGGCTATTTATTAATATTTTATTCCTTTTTGTGTGGGCTCAGGTTTTGATTCTGACATTTATAATTGGTAGATCCAAAATCCAGTAAAATTTCATTACCATCTTCTTTTACACACTAGGGTCACTCAATAAATTTTACTTAAGTCATGATTTTATTTCTTTAACTGGAATAATTATTCATTTGGGGGATAATTTTGAAAAGATCCTTTTAGACGGTGAATGACTTCATGATGAACCAGACTTCAGCAGATTGTTTTTAAATTTAAGAGTCTAGATTATAATCAATATCATGTTGAAGGTGAGTATATTGTTATGAATTTGAATATAATTTTCCGTATTTTGTTCACATTTGCTTATTTTTAAGCTCTTACGTATTAATAATATTTAATCAATTGAATACAGTTTTTACACATAACTATTGAGCATTTAATTCACGCATTTAGAAAATATTGGCTGCATACCAACAAGGTATGAGGCACCAATCTAGGCAGCTAGGATAACTGAATGAATAAAGTAGATGAAAGTTTTTGCCCAGTGGGCTCAAGCATTCTAACAGAAGTAGACAAACCAAAAGTTAAATGATAAACACACTGTATATTTTGTTCAGTGGTGATATGTGCTGTGGAAAATATTCATTTTTTAAAATGTGGAAAGCAGAAATTGGTGTGATGGGTACAATTTTAAATGGATGGTTCAACCTAGTACTCACTAAAAAGTGGCATTTGAAGCAGAACTTAAAAGAATGTAGACAGTTAACTTTGTGGCTATCTGGGGAACGATCATTCCAAAGAAAGTGATAAGTTATTTCAATGAGTAAATGCTTAGCAGTTTTGAAAAAAAAAAAGCAAGGAACCTAGAAAAATGGAATTGAAATGAGTTAAGTAAATTGATGAGAATAGGATCAAAGGGATACATGAACCTGATCTGACAGGCCTTGGAGGCCTGCCTCTGATAGGTCTTGTGAGGAACAAAGACTTAATGATATGTTTTAAATAGAGAAATGAGAGGCTCAGATTTGCCTTTTTTTTTTTTTTTTGAAATAAACATTTCTACTCTTTTTTTTGTTTTTAAAATATATGGTAAAAGTCCAGGCTAGTGAGAATAGGCACTTAGAATGACACTGCAATATAGAATATTGCAATATATAATAGAGCAGGATTATAGCAAGAAATTTGATGAAAAATCATTATATAATAGTTAAAATTTGAAGATACAGTCAGTAAAATTTTCTAAAATATTAGTTAGGGAAGATAACAGAATGAGAAGAATGAAGGATAACCACAAGGTTAATGACCTGACAATTAGAAGGATAGAGCTATCATTAACTGATATGGAGCAAGCAGAGAAAAGCTATTGAGGTGAAAATTAATAATTAGAATTTGGACATGTTACTTTTAAAATGTCTTTTCGAGTAGAAATTTGGAATAGTTAGTTGGACACATTTGTGGATCATCAGAAAGACCTGAGATGAGTAGAATAAATTTGAGAATTTTCAATCTATACCTTAGATAGAGATGATACAGTTAATAGATAGTATAGCAGCTATGAGGATGGATAAGGTGACCAAGGACAAGAATTTAAATAGAAAAGAAAAGCAGTTGGGCTTGGACCACTCAAAAATATAAGGTTGGCAAAGAAGAAAATGAAAGAGTAAAGGAAACTGAGTGATGTAAAAGAATAACCCAAATCACATAGAATCTTGGAAGCCAATTGTGATTCTCTCGCCAGGGTGAAAGGAATTATTAACATCACCACTAAGATGAGATGTTATTACCTTGTTCTTTCTTATTTGTTCACTTCCCTTGGTTGTTAATATTTTTTTTTCCCTCTTTACTAAGTTTGATAGTTAAGTCCTTGAAATCTACTCTACATATAACTGAGAGCAGAATTGAATGGAATAATAACTAGGCTGTATATTAAAATGGAAATAATACAGATAGGTTATTCACATGGAAAGAAATTCAGATATAAATATAGACATGTATCATTTTGAAAATTATTGAAATTTCTAAATAATACAATAAAATTATTTTGAATATAATTGATATAATAGACATATAACTGATTTTAATTTAACTCTATTTTGATTTTTAGTAATCAAAGATGATTAATTCATTGTGTTGGGAAGTAAGTACATGTTAAGAATAAAGCATTCTCAAATTTTACCCACCTTATAGTTCATGAAAATCAAGTGATGGAAACTAATATTATTGAGTATATTGTGGGCACTTAGTGAAATACAAGTATCGATATTCAATATGGTAAATATTATTATGTCTTTTTTTTTTTTTTTGATAAGTTCAGTAATTTATTCAGTTTGCCAGCAAGGAAATAATAAAATCTGATCCATCTGGATCCTAAATACATTTTTTCCAGGATAGAAATTTTGTAAATTATTGTAAAATTGTAGGAAGTTTTAATATTATATTGGCCTGGTAATTTCCTTGATTAAATTAGACCCTCTGGCTTGTGGTATATAAATCAACTTTATAAAAACAATCATATACTTGATAAATACAAAAACTGTTAGCTCTACTCTTCCCATAAAGACTCCAGTATACCAGTCATTTCACAGATGAAGGAAAGGGAGAAGTTTCAATCTAACTTCACTATTTTATTGCCAAAACATGGTAGTCAAATAGCATTTCTAAATAAAGTTTAAACATTTAATATGTCTTATTCTGTCTACTATCAATATGACACTCTCATAACAAATATAGTCTACAACTTATAGATAGCTTGGTCTGTTGTGGTGATCTTAGCTGTTTCACGCATGGTAGATTAAGCTGAAACACGGTACGTAGCCACAAATTTTCCCATCTCTACATAATTTCTTCTTTTTTAAACAACCACTACATGCAGTTACAGGTCTTTTTAGAATTAGTTTACATATTGTTACTTAATTATCTTGTGATTAGAGAATAAAGTGAATGAGACCTTACCAGAGCCTCATTCATTTTCTGATTACTATCAATTCACTCTATAAATCTTCAAGTATTTTTCTGATCTATACTAGAAGAGCTCTAGCAATGGGGGAACTGATTACTTTCTAACCTGAAACTAAAACTTTTCAATCTGAAACTAAAACTAAAAACTCTCCTTGTTTTAGAAACAATCTATTTAAACACCCTATAGTTTACCAGCTCACATTTTAAGTATATTATGTGGAGTTGAACACTCATTCTATGAATTGTTTAATCATGAAAAAAAATCAGAATTATTTCTCATGAAAGCTACACCATTCATGAAAGAAAAGTAGATTTAGAGTTGTTACCTACATAACATTACTCTTAAAGAGAGTGGAATAGAAATTTAAATAGAATCAGCAGGCAATCTCATAGTAAAGATTTGTAAAAACCTTAAAGTTTATTATCCACAGATATATATATAATATAAATATATTATATATATATAAAAAATATATACTATATATATGTTATATATATATTATATATGAACCTATTATATATGTAATATATATATAAACTTTAAAGTTTATTACCCAAAGATATCTATATGTATACATATATCTTAAAGTTTATTATCCACAGATATTTATATCTATCTATCTGTATATATATATCAAAGTTTATTATCCACAGAAACTTTATTATGGGATCACCTGTGGATTCTATTTAAGATTCTATTCTACTCTAAGAGTAATGTTATATAGGTAACAACTCTAAATCTACTCTTCTTTCATGAGTGGTATAGTTTTCAAGATGAGAAATTATATATATAATATAGAGAGAGATTATATATACACATACATATGTGTGTGTGTGTATATTCTTGTATTCCAAATGATTCATATATTATATCAATGGGTAGACATCACTAGATCAATAAACATTTATCCATATTTAAATGTTTCAAACAGAAAAATAACTATTTGTACTAAAGCTCTTTCATAGTTTCACTACTGTTTAGTTCCAAATTCCATGTAGTAGGTTCTTAACTGCTTTTTCCCTGAGTAAATCATGTTTTACAAGATGTAAAACATTCCTGTTATAAGTGAGATCAGAACCTCCTCTAGGAATTAAATAAAACAAAATTTTTATAAATATCAGTTTATTTCAAAAAATACAAAAATAGAAATATACATTTATAAAAATATGAATGAATTAACACAAAGACATTCTTCAACTAAATAAATATGGCAGTAATAGTCATTCCTATTTCATTAAGGATCTATCTTTTCCATATTAATTTACAAAGCAGTTGCACAATTTTTAATTTAATAATAAAGATGACTGAAAGTCAGTTAAGAAATCATTTATAAAGTTCTTGATAGCTAATAAAAGGCACAAAAAGCCTTTTAAATATTTTTTATTGAGTATTGATTTGATAATACTTCCGAGATTCTTAGGCAAAGAGGGTGAACTGGTTATTATTACTTTTATTAATAAAATCTATATCATTTGTATTCATTCACGAAGTTACTGAGTAAGCAAACACTTACTAAGACAACACCTATGTATTGTTTGTAATTGTGATTTTTGAAAAGTTTCCTCCAAAGAAGAGAATACCGGCCACTCATTCTGGTAACATAGACAGTATTTCCTCTAGAATTGATCAAGTCCCACCATAAACTTAATCTCTGTCACTATCGTCACCCCCATACATATCAGCCAGCTTTTTGAAGCGAGGCCCCCAGTCACTGAGGTAATCGTAATCTTGGTTACAATCCGCAGTTAGAGATTCTAAGGAACTGAGCGAGTCTGCTATGGAATCGTTCCCTTCGTAGGCGTAGGTCGCCAGAGAATCGTAAGGAGGCGCGCTCGGGTCTGCGTCGTTTTCTTTTAATCTTCGATGAATAAAATCTTGTACATCAATATTTTCCCACAGAGGCACAGTCCTCCTTATCTGAAAAATAGTTTCAGGCATAACATCTCGTCTAAGTTTGCTGTCTTCTCTTGCTTCTGGATTCCTTAAGGTGCCAATGTCAAAAGCCTGCGTGTCCTCCTCCCCACCGCCTTCGTCGTTGTAGGTCACAATGTTGTCCCGGACGTCGTCTTTAGAAATTATCAGAGGTTCCTTTTTTCTTTGCCTCTTCAAGGCAGCAAACAGCACGACTAGGACTGTTAATAAAGAATGAGAAGAAGATGGTGAGATTCACGATTCAGGTGAGGGGGGTAGTCAGATTGATTGAATGAAGCGAGTAACTTTGCTGTACAAATACAGTGTCCCTGGGGCCAATCACTGGAGGCACTGCATTGATTAAAGAGCAGATCTAACAGTGTCATTAATTTCCTTTCAAGAAATACCCTCTTACGGGCCTCTAGCATTGCAAAAGGTTCATTCAATTATTATTATCACATTTAGCCAAATTCAATTAGCTGACACTTCATATTTTAAAAATATTGGTTTCCAATATAAAAGTGCTAAAGCTCTAATCATTAATGTTTCCAGCAAAATTGAGCCCCACTTGAATATTCAACACTCAAGGGGATATCTACATTATACTTATGTATACATTAAAACAGATTCTGTGCGTACACACAAATACATATGATGTACTGATTTTATCCATTCTCATATCTCCTATTCCTTTACTGGCCTGATTTTGAAAGCTTGCTTAAAATTATGAAATATAACTCTAAAAGCTACAACATAAAATACTCATCTCAAACTTATCTTTAACTTATACTTATCATCATATAAGACAACTCAGATATTATCTTGTTAATGAGGACTTCCTTAACTTTCACAGATATATTGAAGCTTTTGGACTGAGATATTAACTGTATTCCTTACTATTTCTTGTACTGTTTTTATTGTTCTATGTCTATTCTAAAAAATTAATTAGGTTCAAACCGGGCCCCGGCCAAAAACTGCAAAATAATAATAATAATAAAATTAAATTAAAAAGAAAGAAAGAAAAAGAAAAAAACATTAAAAAATTAAAAATTAAAAAAAATTTAGAAAAAAATAGAAAAAAATTAATTGTGAACTTCCCCCTATATGGTATATTTTTTTATTTTTTATTAGAGTACTTCAATTCAAATTATTATACATATATTTTTTAATAAACCATTTCCTAATGAATTCATATTACAATTAATAAAATATATTTGTTAAAAAAAGGAAGAAAAATTGGGTTCCAAAATATAAATCTTCCATTGAAAATGGGTCAAGTCATTAATTTTGTATGTAATAAATGTAAGCATTAAATCAAGAAAATTTCTCCAAAACACACTTGAACATTACAGGGGAGATATAAAAACAATGTTCCTTTTACTTTAAAGCACTTAAATGTTTGTTAATATTATTCATTTTTTATAGAAAATGAGAAAAATGTTGGCTTAAAAATTTCATATTCCTTTTTCTCAATTTTTGTATGGAGATTTCACAAAGCAAATTCATTTACATTGAGCTTATACTTCAACATGACCCTTAAGCACCCTGTAACTACACTAATGGAAGGTCCAATGTTATTTTCATATTGGCCAGCACACTTTCCTCCATTCTTACTAGTTGATAGAAATATTTTTATAAAGATGATTAAAGGCCTCTTCAGTTAACCTTTACAAAATGGACTTTGGGTAATGAGCTATATTCAGGATCATCATGAAGACATTTTTACAAAACTATTCAGTAAAAATGACATTCATAATTTCTTCTACTAAATGAACATCAGATTAAGTCCACATCCACAGAAGTTTAGCCATAAATTAGAAAAAAAGGGTTTCTTTATAAATTTAATATGAAAGGAATTAATTTATAATTTATCTATTTTTTATAAATAAAATAATAACACTTGAGTTATTTTAAGCATTCTTTAGCAAATATACGTCTACTAATTCCAAAAAATGGACCTTAGCACAGTTCTGAGTTTTTTCTCTTCTGCTAAATCAAAATTATCTGATCATTTCCTAGATTGAGGTAATAATTGTGAATACAATTTGGAAAGGTCTATGATAAGGAATGGAAAAAAGTGCAGCCTTATTTTAACTAATCTGCAGCTCCACTTTACCATTTCTTTCTACTATGAATATCATTATAAACTATGGTGATAGTGGCAATATATGTGACTATTAAACTAATGGAAATCATGAGCACTTTATAATGCCTTACAGTCTGACAGATATTGCAAACTACCTTTATTTTTGTACTAGAACAAAAAATCCATGATTTAATAATCTAACATTTTGATTTTTGTTTTTGCTTTAATTTGTGTATTGCCTTTTTGGCTTATATATTTTACTTGTCAATTTAAATTGTTATTCTGAATAAGTCATAAGCTTCATCACACTACCAAAGTTATCCTTAGAAAACATAACATTTGAAAAGCCCTGCCCTAATTTTCTGAAGATATAAAGCAAGAACTACATTAACTTGAAATGTATTATTAAAGTGAATTTAAAATATTATTGTCCATGCTATGTTGCTATCTTGCTAAGAAGCAAACTCTCTTAACGAAAGGCAATAACTATTTCAAGCTGTTACTATAAAGACATAAAATAATAGCAATAATGCTGTAGTGACTTTGATAATTAAACTTTCTAAATTATTAACAATTTCAACTAAAATAATAAAAAATTGCTCCACATTCAGTAAAAAAAATTTGGAAGATGGAAAAGATGAAATGTGTGCCTTCTATATTACTCAAAGAAGAAAAGTATTCTCAGAGGGAAAGACAACACCTATTAGTATATATATGGAGAGGAAATTGTTCTTGAATTTAGTTTGACAATTTCTAAACTTATTTGGGAGGATCCTTTTGTTTCCTCCGTCATGCATAAATGTCTTTGAGTGTTTTAGCATTGCATTAATATAGAACTTTCAAAAACCAAATTGCCATCTCTTTATTTTCATGTTCTAAATTAGAAAAGTAGAACTGTCTGAGAAAATAAAACAATATGAAATCTGTAGCACTTGCCTAAAAGGGCAAGCCAAATTTTAATCTCCATAGGGAAACAAAAAATACTTTACAGAGGAGTTGAACTCAAGCAGCAGTTGGAGGTGGGAAATGCTGATAGTCGTGGTAGTTGTGTGTATGTTCTAAACCTCTCTGAGAAAATGTTTTTCTAAATAGTTGGATCACTTTAACTGAGACAAATGTTTTTCCCTCACTTTCCATCAATCCCCCACTGAAGCCCTGTAAGGATATCTGGCCAAAGGGATTTCATCCAGATAGCTAAAAGGATTTGCAGTGAACAGAAGCCAGCACATACGAGCATTAGAACATAAATTTGGCTGGCTCTCCTGCCCCAGGCATAGCATTTTGGATGAATATTTGATGGAACCATTTTTTTTTTTTTGGAATGTTTTACAGTGGAACAACTTTATAATTGAATTAAATTGTTGTCCTGTTAGTGCATGCTTAAGTAAAACATTTGCTATTGGAAACATAACTTCAGTTAGAAAATATTGGAAAGCTACATATGATATGACCATAGTGCCATAAGTGACATTTTAAAAAGCTAATTTTTACGTTATAATTTGGTTTATTACCCCTATAGATAATAAGTTCAATAAGTTCTATGGGTAAAAAATGTTTCATTTACTGTCACATTTGAGATATATATTATATACGTACATATGTGTGTATATATATAATGTGGTATACATGGTAATGTTATTTGTAAAGTAGTTTTTCATCTTGAAAAGGAGGGTTCTGAAATAGAATAACCTACATTTAAATGCTAACTAAAACACTTTCTAAATGAATGACTTTGGGCAACTTATTTAGCCTTTGGGTAGAAGGGTTTACCTTATAAAGTTAATATAAAGATTAAATCAGTTATTAAATCAAATATACTTAGAAAAGTGACCATAATTGGTCCAAGATATAATACTAATGGTGTAGAATATATGTAAAATACGGAAGTAGCATTCACACCTATTGGGTACAGTGCACACTTAGAACATTAGCCTAATTTGTGCAAAAAAAAAAAAAAAGTATGTAAATAAAACGTGTACCCTTAATGTCCTGAAATACAAAAATATATATATATATATATATATGGTACTGTACTTTTGTATCTTTGCTTCTTTATCTCTGGAAAGCTAATTCTATCCCCACATGCAAAAATTTGAAATTTTTTCCTAACCTAGAGAACCACTTTAATACAAAGTAATAATTTTCAATCTTTAGCTATGGAGAGAAGCGCTGTGAACGATCGCTGGGCAATGAGAGGGAGAATTCTGATAGTCAAAAGAGCATTCCGAGGGGCCGCTTACCAAGCAGTATGAGGACGCAGAGCAGGATGGCGACGAGAGCCCCCGTGCTCAGGCCAGCAGAGAGGGTCAAGGCCTCTGCCGTGCAGGACTGCATGTTTCCTTGGTTATCACAGGCACACACCCGGATAGTAAGAGTGCCAGTGCTGCTTTGAATTGGATAATCATTGTCAAAGATTAAAATTGGCAGTAGATAGGTGCTCATTTTGTTGCGACTGTAGCCATCCTTTCGAGTCATGATTCCTGCTGTGTTATCTGGGGGGAAAACAAAAGTTAAAACAACAACAACAAAACCCTTCACATTTGCTTATAATTTTGCATCGTTAAGTTCTTATAATTTTTAGTTTTAGAAATGTTCTATACCTTTATTGTCTACAATCGTAAAGTTGGGATTGAGAGGAAATTCCGGCACTTGTTCAAAGAAGAATTTGTGACCTCGGGGAGGATCATCCTTGTCCATGACACTGACAGTCTGAATCAACTGAAACCAAAATTAATTAATTTAAACCAAAAGCAACTCACTGTGTTAAAGCTGTGTGTTTGTGTTTTAAAATATATCAGTACAGTGGAAGAACCAAAACATGTCAACTTCAGAAAATTATGACAAGGATTTTTTATGGTTTTGTCTTAGGCAACTTATTTAAATGACAATGAGAAAGCAAGAATTCATTTTCAGGGCCTCTGGGTGCATCACTGCTTTCTGTCCACCCTAAGGAAAAATGTAATGACTCCATCAACTCTATTAGTTTGACTTCGTTATAAGGCACTAGTCTGTTTTATTATTACCTGGTTACCAATCAGCTTCCACTAGAAAATAATTTCTCATAAGCGAAGATCATAAGAGGTGAATTTTTAAAAATAATAATGCTTAGCCTAACCACTCCTATACATTAAGAATGCTAATAATGCAATTTTGGAAAATTGAATAATTCTTCATGTACTATCAGAAGGAAGATATTTTAAAGCTACAGACACATTACTACAGTTATACTACATATTTTATTCCAATTCATTCCTTTTCTTTTAATGGTTTTTGTATAATAAATAGATATCCAAAGAAATACGTGTAAAGTTTTGTAAAGTCAATGTTGAAGTTTCAAAATTAGAGCCCTGTTGGCTGAGCTCTGTGTAAGTCAGAAGTGTACCGTAGGGGAAGATAAAACCTCAAACAGCATGTTGGACAGAAAAAATTTCATTGAGCATTTTACAGAGAAAAAAGCACGAAGCTGTCACTGGCCTGCTTGCCATCTGCATGATCTGAAATCAGTCATTTAATCACCCTCACGTTTAGCTGTCTCTTCTCCAAAATTAAATGGCTGCACCACTTCCAGGTACCGTGGTCCAACAGTCTGTAGTGAGTTATTACTGGAATTTCGCAGTAGCTTAATTTAGTGTTCTAGTAGCTATTGTGAGCTTTCTCTAATCATACTAACCTGCAGATTCACTCGTTAATACTTTGTTCACTTTAATATTATACTTGACAGACTGACACATGTAATGATACATTTTGTTATACAGTGCTTCTGATAATTTGTGATGATTAATACATACTTCAAACATTTTTTCTATGGAAAATTAAGGTAAGGAAAAATATATAATAAATTGTATTCTTTTGTGACCTCCTGATCTCTTCCAAATCAAATTTTTAGTAATATTTTAAATCATAAAACATGGTCCTTTGATTATGTGACTCTTTGACTTCTTGATATAATAAGGTCTGCTATAAACATAGTTTGAAGGTAGATAAATCAGTATCTTAATATATATTGCATTTGATTTTCAACTTTGTTAATTTGTATGAGATAACAGAAATATTTTAAAATAAACAAAATTCGTTAATATCTATTATACTTTATCAAATATTAACACATATTAATAATTTACAAACTTAATAAAAGGCAAGCATATAACAGTGAGTAAAGAATATACATAAGCTACTGTAAGTTGATGTGGGTCTCCCCAAAAGATATATTCAAGTCCTGACCCTGTGAATGAGACCACATTTGGAATTAGGTACTTTGCAGGGGTCATCAGTTTAAAATGGCATCATTTGGATTAGGGAGTGTTCTAATTCCACGACTGGAATCCTCCTAAGGGGCAAATTCAGACAGAGACACAGATAGGAGAAGAAATCCGTGCAAGGATGGAGGCACGGGTTGGAGTAATTGGTCCATAATCCAACAAATGCCAAGATTTCCAGCAACCACATGAAGATGCGAAGTGGCAAGAAAAGAGACTCTCCCAGAACTTTCAGAGAGAACACACCCTACAGACACGTTGACTTTAAACTTCTCCAGAACTGCGACGAAAAAAAAACATGCGTTTTAAGTCATCTAGTTTGTGGTAATTTGTCCTGGCAGCCTCGGGAAAGTGATACAGGTATTAATATTTAAAGGAATAAAAGCCAAAGAATTATGAAATAAATGTTGAACTTCAGCGAATCTGATGGAATTTGTACTAAAATTATTGTGAGATATTTGCACATTGGCAGACATTGAAAGTCTAGAGTCATCCAAAGAAGTAGGCAATCATACGTACTTGGAGGGAGTGTCATTGAATTGTGCCATATTTTGAGAATTATTTGGTTTGGCAGGATCTACTAGTGTTTATACATAAAGTTTAATTATCTCTACTTTTAACAATTATATCAAAGTAAAATAATACACAGTAGGAAACAAACATAATGTATTACAATGCTCATTATAGGACTGCCTGCTAGAAAAACATTTTGTTGATAAATCAAATGTCCATAAATAGGAGAGTGGTGGAATAAGTTAATTAACACGTAGCTGCTATGAAAATTAAGGACCAAATTAAAAATATCCATTTAGTGGATTAAGATTATCCCCATTGACTGTTGCTAAGTGAAAAAGAAAAATGTGGGTTTTTAAAATCTAAATAATAATCTATGTTGGCAAAAAGAAAAAAATATAAGTTGCATTTTTTGTATGTAAGCCAAATTTGGTATGTATCTTCGTTTCAGTCAGCTGGGCTGCCATGACAAAATCCCATAGACCAGGTGGCTTAAATGACAGAAGTACATTTCCTCACAGATCTGGACCATGGAAGGTTGATGCAAGGTGCCAGCAGTCTCCAGGACTCTCTTTCTGCCTTACCAATTGCAGCCTTCTCCCTTGAGTACGCTCACATGGCATTATGGCGTTTCCTCAGATCATGAACCAGGCAATTGGGGGAGGGAGGGGTTGCATGATCTTTTTACAACATCAACCTGACTCTATCAGCGTTCTCCCTTATTATTTCAGTTAACCTTAATTATTTCCAAATACAACCACACTCGGGGACAGATCTGCAGTTTGAGGAGGGCACAAACATTGACTCCATACTCTTCACTGAAATACAGACTATGTGTTTCACTCTATTTTTTACAGTTAACAACATATGGTAGAATAATAGATGATTCTTAACACATGCCTACTTTTTTCCTTAAAGAAATATATAAATGACTGATTAAATTATATTCGGTAAAATTTGTGCGGTTGTTGTTGGAAAACAGATTTTTGTTAAAGATGAACATACTCTGCACTTGTTTAAAATTAATTTGTACATATTTGAAAAATTACTTTGTAAAGGGACTTGGCAATCCTTTCATTTTTAATAAAAATTTCAATAACATGATAAATTAAAAATCATAAACAAAATATCACTTACATCAAACCAAATTCTCCTAAGTTATTAAAAGTGCCAAAATTCGACAAAAAAATTGGGATTTTATTTATTTTAATATAAAACAAACTAATTTTTATACTTCATATTTTATTCAATGATGTTTTTCCACTATTTTAGTAAATATAACTCAGCATCAGCATAATTATGTATCCAGTAAGAGCTTTTTACCTATGTGATATTCATTATATACTTGGTACGTAAATTAAAGCATATAATTATACTCACTATATCAATTTTAAAATAGTCTTTATAAGATCACTGTGAGTTCTTTGGTATGGGGATTACATAGGTGATAAGGAGTAATAAAAATAGTTACACAAAAATTATGCAAATAAAGTGATGCAATGTCATTTGCTTTTGTAAAAATAATTTTTTTTTAAAAGAAAAAACTTACAGTAATTTTATTTACCTGCCCAGGTTTTGCATTTTCACAAACAAATGTTTCATAGTACATGGCAAATTCTGGAGCATGGTCATTTATATCTAGAATTCTGATGAAGACAGGAATATGGCTAGTTTGTTTTGGATTATCTGTAAAGAGAACATGGGTAAGGGTTCAGTCTCATTTAGCAAGAAGGAGTGAATCACCTGCCACATTTGTAGCTGAGCATCACATCATTTTTGTAGCATTCTTTTTCTCAACTGGATTATAGATGAATATCTTAGCTCTGCTACACAGTCTAATTAAAAGTACAATAAATTGAGGAAAGTGTGATTGAGAATGAAGTATTATTTGTACTAGATAATTACTTAGACAATTTTTATGATGTTAAATTTTATTTCTATCATAAGGTATAAAAGAAAATCATGTTTGAAATGAATAATCGTTTGATATTCTTGAGAGAATTTAAAAGTAGATTGATCTCTCAATAATTTCTCTAAGCTCTTGCAAAGCAAACCATTATTCCACTGAAGGAAAAGAGTCTACTTCATGACATTGTTTTACCTCTTTGGTGAAAGACAGTGTGTTCAGATGAACGTAGCTCCAACTTACTTATTTCTGTGGCTGTTATGGTGATGTTGTGCCAAGGGGAAGATTCCCGGTCAAGGGGCTTCAATGTGAAAATAGAGCCATTTTCTGAGTTGATACTGAAAATACGATCCATATCAGTATGCCGATCAACTGAGTATCTGTCAGAAAAGAGACTCACAAATCTAGGTATTATTTAAGATTATCAATTCTCCTACCATTTTTAAGTCTTGGTCATTTTCCACAATAATGTGACAAAGATGTAGAATTCAAAATGCTGACAACTTACTTGAATTTTTATTTCACAGAATCTATTCTCAAGTAATTTGATATGTTTGGCTGTTCTCATTGTTATTACTCTATGGTTACGTGTATGGAGTCATTATTTATACTACTGAATCCTGTGACAGCTTTTTAGTGAGTTTCTAATTGATACTTGGTTTATTTGTCCTACCCCTTGCCTATTGTCATGCTTGACACTTATTAAACAGTCATATTAAATTTGATAGAATTGATAGCAATTAATACATTGATAAGTATGTTTTAAAATAATATAACTGTATCCAAGGAGACCATTATGATTGAGTGAATATAAAGAAAATTACTGTAAAGTGTACTGCACTTGAAAGGCTTGCTATTCAAGGAACAAGTCACCTGAATCAAGGTCTTCTAGTTTATCCCTCCAATATATTTTGAATAAAAATGCAATGTCATATTCATTGTGACTTTCTCATTAGCACTGGATAAGGAAAATATCATCATAAGTAGCTTTGTATTACTCTGTTTGGTAAAATAATGTCTTCTCTCCCAAGCATGCCCATACCCTAATCCCCAGAACCTGTAAGTATGTTATTTTGTATGGCAAAATAAGGTTTGGTTAAAAAAATCATGACATCAAAATGACAGCTGCATTTGTATTTTTATCTTAGCACTTTTCACAAAAGCGAAGATATGGAATCAACTTAAGTGTTTATCACGGATGAAGAAAATGTGGTATACATATACCATGGGATACTATTTAACTATCAAACTGTCAAATGAAATCATGTCTTTTGGAGCAGTATGGATAAAGAACAGGACATTGTCTTAATTGAAATAAATAGCTGAGAAACATGAAGTCAAATATTGCATGTTCTTACTTATAAGTAGGAGTTAAATAAAATGCATACAAGGTCACATAGAAGGAAATAATTAGACATCGGAGACTCAGAAGGGTGACATGGTGGGAGGATGAATGGCAGATGTGGGATGAAAAATTACGGGCTGATAATCACACTAAAAGCCTAAACTTCACCATCACATACTATACACATAAAAATTGCTTTTTATCCCCTAAATCTATAAAATATAAAATAATAATAATAAACATCGAAATGGGAAAGCATCCTTCATTATCCCAAAGTGCTTAATTTAAGTATTTGAGCCCTTAAAAATGAGATGAGAAAGCTGAAAAGTGGCTTAGAGAGATGAGATAGAAGAAAAAGAAAAAAAAGAAGAAAATTTGAAGAGTGCGAGTGCAGAGACTTGATCCCTCCTTGCTGTCTTTAAAGATGAAGAAAGGGAGCTGCATGCCAAGGACTGTTGGAAGCCTCTGGAAACTAAGGAAGGTCTTTATACTGACAGCCAGCAAAGAAACAGGAACATTCTCCCTCCCATTGCAAGGAACTGAACGATGTTCATAATCTGAATGAGCAAAGAAATGATTCTTCTAGAGTCCATGGGGCCAAGGAATATGGCCCTGCCCACATCAACACCTTGACTTTAGCCCAACATGGCTCATACCAAACTTCTGACTAACAGAACTGCAAAATAATAAATTTGATTTGCTTCATATCACTGCATTTACGGTATTTTATTATGCACAACTGAAAATCAATCAACACTACAAAGTGAAAATTTTGAAACCTGTTAGTTTATATGAAAACACTTCAGTTACATTAGATCATGGTATGCTGTACTAATTTTTTTACATCTTTCTGAGATTTCTGTGGCTGAGTCTATAATTGACTATATAAGAGGGTGAGAACTTCTCAAACATTGACATTCAAATGAATAACGCAGCTCTTGTCAAAGACAGAATTTGATTCAGTAGGTCTGGTATGTGGATTGGGATTTTACATTTTTTTAAAAAAAACTCTTAAGTAACACCTGTGTTGCAGATCCATAGACCAAATTTTATGTAGCAAGGTTTTAACTATACAGAAAGGGGTTAGAATGAGAATATAAAAAGGGACACCAGTGAAGGACAGCTGACAGACTAATTAGCATCTGCTCTAGTGCACATTTTTCTAAGTATCTCATTAGAGGTACTGAACAAACGAACTTTATTTTGAGCTGATGAAGCGAAAAATTACAGTTCACATTATAAATGTATGATATATTCATACTTGACATTGGCTTTGACAAAAAGGTAGTATATATGTAGGTTTCTGCATATTGTTAAGCATTGGTAGTTTTTAAATTATGGAATGAAAATACATTAATCTAAGTTTCATCTGTTTTTGGACTATTTTAATAAAGGGTATATGATTATATGATTTGGTCTATTATTATAGGAATTATTCTTAACTGAGATCTATTAAGGAAAGTCAGATCTTGAAAGTAATTTTAACAATTTCATATAGTACACTAGGTGGTTTCCTAATTTATTTTCCGCTAAACTATGTAAAAAAAAACTATTTCCAAATCATAGATAATGCTTCAAAGAGATTATTTGACCTTGTTAAAAAATGTATTGGGTTTATATCTCAAAAGTGGAAATGCTAAAAAAAATTATAAATATAATTGGTTTCAAGATCTTTTCTGTACCTCATTCCCGATACACGGAACCAACTCAGTCACTTCCTTGTTGTCCTTCAGGAGAGTTGCACAATGGACAATAGAGCTACAAGAAAATGATAGTATGTCCTTATTTTTTCAATAATTGTTATTGAAATTTTCTTACATGGTGTTACAAAAAGCACTTGGAAGATTGAGAAAAAGTTCTTGGCAAATAATCACGGCCAAGAGTAGCTATACTTCTGGGATGGGAAATCCTAAGGCAATAAAGGATAATTAAGGTGCTAGATTTAAAATTAAACATAAAAAATGTAAAATACAATATTTACATTTCCAGAAACAAATATTACATTGGATTTTAGCCCATAATTCCTTGTCAGACAATTATCAGATTTACATTACAAAATAACTGTTAAGGTAGTCAAATTGAGGATGCCAATTAAATTAATGTTTCTCTTTAGCACAATTGCTAATTGATCTAAATTAAATTTAGTACTCCTGCTGAAACAAAAATATATTGTGTTTCCTTTCTATAAATGTAAAGCCTCCTACAATATAGTTCCTAATGTAAGCTGTATGTACATCTGGGTACAATTTGCTGTACAAAGTGTTTGAGAAAAAGGGAAAGTAAATAGTTGGAAATGATTTTTAAATTTTTATTTTCCTTTAATATACCAAATTTTGTTTATCATTAAGGACAACTTAAAACACAAAGAAAGTGAAGTAAAAGACTGCAGCCACCTCTATGTGTTGAATAGAAGTCAATTCACAATATTCATCTGTAAATATTTCTCTTCATTGTTGGAAAGATCAATGGTTAACCATTATATGCTCTGCCTGAATAGACCTCAGATTTCTTCCTACTGTTTGCATTGAAGATCAAAGAAGAAAATAAAATTTCCTCCTGTGTGCGTTGCTACTTGCCCTAGATTTTATCATGGGGATTTCTATGACAGAGGAATAGCTCACAATTCCCACATTATAGAAGTCAAGCTTTGACCCTCCTGTAGCTTATTTAGGATCAAATAGATCTGACTTTCTCACTGCCCTTAAGTACAACCTTGAAAGGCACTGTTTTTCATGTTAAGAACTCATGAAGGAGAATCACGGACAATTTAGAAACCGCTTACTTTAGCGTTCACATTGCAAACTTCCATGTCAACATACAGAAAATTTCTCAGTGCAAATGATGTCTCACAATTTATCAAAGCCCAGAGATAATTTTCTTTTATTCAGCAACCAAAATTCTATTTTCAACACAGAATAGGAACATTCTGATTAACCTATTAATAATAAATACATTGGATTACAGCAAATGCCCAGAAAGAGCCTGATAAACACAATGCAGAACAAAACTGTCTTCATGTCCCAGCAGATGGCCTAGTTCAACAATATTTTATTGATCTCCCTACGTTGAATATTCAACAATAAGTTTAAAAAGACCAGAGGCCTAATTTGTGTGTGTGTGAGTGTGTGTGTGTGTGTGTGAGTGTGTGTGTGTGTGTGATACTTTCTGTAGTGACAGGATCCAATCATACAGACAGCAAATAACACAGGAAAAAGAGTACAAGAGAACTGAGCCCATGGAAGCTGATCTCTGATTTTTGATTTCTTTATTTTTCACTTTTATGTTTTATTACTGAAAATCAAACTAATATTAGATTCCTGTATTTTTGTATAGCACAAAAATTATAAGCTAAATAACACACTAAAGGCCAGGTGAGGTGGTACAACCCTGTAATCCCAGCCCTCTGGGAGGTCAAGCAGTGGATTGCTTGAGCCCAGGAGTTTGAGGTTGCTGCTGTGAGCTATGATGACGCCATAGCACTCTACCTCAGCTGACAGAGTGAGACTCTATCTCAAAAGAAAAAACAAACAAACAAACAAAAAAACAAAATATAAATAAATAACACACTAGAACTAATCAGTAATATGCAGAAATACGGCATGGTAGCACTCTTTTTCCTTTCCTTTATTGTAAGTACTCTTTTAACTGACTCAGCCTGCTTAGGACATGCACTTACCCTTTTCTTTTCAACTACTGCTTTTCAGAAATTGTTTCTTCCACTGTTATGAATGATAATACCTTCAGTCCCCCTCAGAAAGTGAATATTGTCTGTATAATGAAATTATTTGAAAGAAAAATTTCAATTTTTTCATTGATTAGTGATATTATTACGAGGTTATTATGATTTTACCTTCTGCAGTAAAATCAAGAACATTTCAGAGAAACAGCAAAATACTGACATATTTGAATGCACTTATGCATTTGTTCGAGTTTTTGTTGGAATCATGTACATATTATTGAGGCATATCTATATCTCTAGCCAACAAGTTTGTTTCATTACTTTTCAACGCGACAGAAATAGGAGCAATTTCTTCTAAATCATTGAACTTTATGTGAAGCATGTAAACATGTATGAAACCAGATGACATTTCTTTCGGAACTTGTAAAGTTATCATCAACCCTGTAACTTTGGTGATCCATGATTTACTAATGAGGTGAAGCAGGCAGCTGACAAACAGCTGCTAATTGTAACCATAATCGCATTTGGCTACTGGCAGATGTATTTCAGAAAATACGTCTGATGAACAGATTTACTGGTGCATGAGAATTAGTTCTCAGTCATTCTCTGGAAACGTGTTTCTCCATGATGCTTATCACAGCATATTTCTGCTCTGGGGATCGTCATCTATCTAAATTTGATTGATCAGAGCAAACAAAAGAGCGTCATGATAAAAGGTTGCAATGTGATCCAATTATTTCTGGTTTTCCATCACACTGTAACTGGTTATCTAAGACCCTTTCATTTGCATACTTTTTATATGCTAACAGAAATCATTTTATATGCTATATTGTCAAGTATGGTCTTGTATGTTGGCAGAATTGGTGATAAAATATGAAGAATATAATTTGATATTAATTTTTTTCTCTCAGTAGTTCCCTTCTCCTTATCATAATTCTTGATGGTTTTATAGGTGATACTACAATTTATTGTTTGTTTTTCTCACAATACCCGAGTACCCTAAACAAGGCAAATATTTCTGGAAGAGTTTTGAACTGAAAAATTTTCAGCCACTTTTATACTCTGAAAGAAGGTTGTAAATGAAACTATTAGTCTTTAACTCATAAATTTTACTTTTTTGAAACTGTATCCTCTGGAAATGATCAGATACAGAGTAAAAAAAGTATAGTTAAAATGACAGCGAGTATCATGTAGTGATGTCTAATTTGCTTCAAAATTTTCTGTGTCATCAATACGTTCTAAAACAAATTACTACAATTATACAAGCAGGGACATTTTGAAAATATTCTTTAATTTCCTCTTTGGGCAAAGATATAAAGCAGGCTCTAGATTTATCATACTACCCTAAACAATAAACAAAATATACAAATTTTTATTTATTTATTTATTTGTTTTAGAGACAGAATCTCACTTTATCACCGTAGGTAGAGTGCTGTTGCATCACAGCTCACAGCAACCTCCAACTCCTGGGTTTAGGCGATTCTCTTGCCTCAGCCTCCCGAGTAGCTGGGACTACAGGCGCCTGCCACAACACCTGGCTATGTTTTTGTTGCGGTTTGGCTGGGGCTGAGTTTGAACCCACCACCACAATTTTTAAGTACTGGACATAAGAAAACAAAGTTAGAACTACAGAAGAGAAGGGGGTAAATGAGAGAATCTCTGAAAGTTTCCCAGGGTTCTGTCTAGGGAGGTTTCTACAGTGTAGGAAGTGGAAACAAAGATGGCCGGTCTCCCTGGGCTGAGGAGATGGTGCCAACAGCTCAGGGAGACCATGTGGCTATAGTTTGTGAGGAAGCAAAGCAGATAAAGTTTCCCAGGCAGGAAACTACAGAAATCTGAAGAGAATCTGACCCAACTCTTTTGTGGAGTATGTATGAGCAAATGAAAAGCAACAGATAACAAGAAATCACAAAGGTAACCAATCACAAAGATTACCAGAGACTAAAAGTAAGAGCTGGGAATAGTTGTAGAATATTTTGAAACTGAGGATAATTCTAGCCCTCATCAGATAGAGTGAAAGACCCCATAATTTGAAGGACTTCAGCAGACCACTCAGAAAAGTTCTTGCATGATTAATGGAACAAAATTAGCCCTAGACTAAGATCTCCTAATATAACAGAAAAACAAGATCCATACGAATGAAGCTGTTGTAAGCAACATATTCACATATCAGAAGGAAGTTACCCTGATTTGGTTATTACACATCATATACCTGTATCAAAATATCATATATGGCTCATAAATATATACAGCTATTATGTAGCCATAATAATTAAAAATAAAAAAAGAAAGTGAAAATAACTTTAAAAAAAATAAAACTAGTCTGGGCAGGTACACATGCTATAGTGCCAACTATTTGGGAGGCTAAGGTAGGAGGATTGCCTGAGCCGAGGAGTTGAAAGACACAGTGAACCATGATGGAGCTGCTGCACTCGATCCCAGGCAACGGAGTAAAACCTTATCTCAAAAATAAATGAGAATACAAATAAATGAATATAAAATCCAAATGAGTAAAATAAAAGCTCAAACATATTAATAAAAATGCAAAGCTATTCAATTTTAAATGTGATCAAAGTCACAATGTCTGTAACCAAATAAAAATTAGTCATGCAAAGAGGCAGGAAAATGAGAATGCAAAGAAAGAATTTTTAACTGAAAACAATCCATAAATTACACAGTTTCTAGAATTAGCTGACAATGATATGTAATCAGTTAACTTAATTATTATCTATATGTTTTATAAGACGGAGCATGTTAGACACAGGTTTAAAACATGTATGTACACAGACAATATACGCAGATCGTCTTAATCTCTAAAAAAGTTATGAACTGTAAGGTGGAAAAATACTTTTGAAGAAATTAAAGCAGATTAGATATTACAGAAAAAATAAATGAACCTGAAAATGAAGGTGAAAGTGATCAATTCAAAAATGCTAAAGGGGAAACAGAAAAAATAAATAAATAAATAACAAGGCACCGCCAAATCATGTTACCACTTTTGGGGACCGAATATAATAATACTTAATTTCCCTGAAGAACCAGAATGTAAGGAAAAGCATATTGAAGAGACAATGAACAACGATTTCCTGTGTTTGAGAAAAGATATAAACTCACGGATCCAGGAAGCTCAGTGAACTTCAAAAAGAAATGAAGTATACTATACATGCCCAAGCACATCATAATCAAATTGCTTAAAATCTGTGATAAAATTAGAAACATTCTAAAGAACAAATATTCAAATACATGCAGACAAAAAAATAAGTACAGGGTGAAATCTTTTCTGTACTGAAGAAAAATGATCTAAATTTTATACCTAGAAAAAATAAAAATAAGCAATAACAAATAGGCCAAAAAGTGAAGGCCAATGAAATAAAACATAAGGTATTAATCCAAAGGTGGCAGAAAATAAGAACAAACTATGGGTAGGTTGGAAAACATAAAAACAAAGAGCAAGATGATTAATTTAACAGTATCAGTACTCACATTAAAAAGAAATGGTCTAAACACTTTCATGAAAAGTTCCAGAATGTTAAATGGTTATAAGGAAAGACACATCTGTATGTCTCCTACATGAATCAAAACTTAAACATAATATCAGACTATTGTGAAACTTATCTAAAGCTGCACTTAAAGGAAAATTTTTATTTATTTATTTTTTATAACTATAACGCACATAGAGAAAAAGAGCGTGTTATACATTTACTGAATTCTATGCACTAGCATTCTCATGATATCAAATTAAGACAAAGATATTATAGAAAAATGAAAGCATATTTCTCATAATAAGAATATGCTTTATATGCAAGTGTGAGTTGTTATAAATTGGTTTCACAGTAGTACTGAGTACATTGGATACTTTTTTTTTTTCCATTCCTGAGATACTTTGCTAAGGAGAATATTTTCCAGCTCCATCCATGTAAACATAAAGGAGGTAAAGTCTCCATTTTTTTTTACTGCTGCGTAAGTTGGTTTTATCATGTGTAGAACACAAATGTCCTAATGCTATAATTGGGTAAATGAGATGAAAGCTGTGCTGATTAGTATGATGTAAGTACTCCAATTTGTACAAATAATCAACACACTGAAATGGGCATAAATGAATTTATGATCTATGTATAAAAGACTTAATAAAAAAATAAAATTACAAAAAACAAGAATATGTTTTATAAATATAGATACAAAACTGACTAGGTGTCATTTTTTTCCAAAAATGCAGAACTATATATTGTTTCAAAAATAGATGAAAACAATTTAAAATTTAGAAAACCATACAGTCATTTCAATAGACACAAAAATACTAATTGCAAAATACAAATTTTATTCTTGATAACAATGGTCAAAACACAGGGATTAGAAGACAATTTCTTTAATTTCACAAAGGCTAAAAAAGATTTTTAAAGATAAAAACCTACAAATACATTGTATCATATGTTCAAAGGCTAATAACCCCATAAATCAAAGAGCAAAGCAAAATTGTTTTCTTTCACCACTTCTTTTAAACATTGCTCTGGAGGTTCTTGCCAGCAATATAAAGCAATAAAAAGAAATCCATGGAATTCATACTGACAAGGAATAAAAAAATCTGTCTATAATCTAAGAATGAATTATCTTTGTAAAAAGTAACATGGAATCTATTAAATAGTCTATTAGAACCAGTGAGTTTAGCGAAGTTGTAGGATATAAAATTAATATAAAGAATACTTGAATGTATAAATACAAATCAAAATCAGAAATTAAAATTAAAACAACGTATGTATAACATATATATATATATACATGTATGTATAAAATCTTAAGGTAATTCTGACAAATGATATTTTGATCTGTACACATAAAATAACAAAGTACAATGTGTTAGTGAAAAGAAAATCCCAAACTAAGTGAGATACATTTTGCAGGTTGATATATTCAATGTCTTTATGATGCTGATACTGCATTCATACATTTACACACTCAATACAATCCCAATAAAAATCCCAGGGGAAAACTTTGTAGAAATTGCCACATGAAAACAAAAGGGGTTTAGAAAAACAAACAACTTTAAAATAAGGAAAAGTAAAAGTAGAGGACAAATACTACTTGATTTTCAGACTTTTTATAAAGCTACACAAAATGTGGTATTTTTGCAAATAGAGACAAACAGATAATTGGAATAGAAGTGAGAGTCCAAAGTTAAACTAATTTTCAACAAACATGCATAAATGATTCAAGGGAGAAAAGATAGTCTTTGTAACAAAACATTCTGGAAACTTTGGATATCAATATACAAAAAAGAAAAGAAATGTGATTCAGACTTTACACCATACTAAGATAAATGACTTAACATGAATCATAGATTTGTAATATGACTATAAGTATATGATTAACTTAATTAGGTACCAAAGGCTCAATATATTCAAAAAGTTACTATATTTTATTTAATTATAATTAAAACTTTCTTTCTGAAAGTCATGTCTGATAAAGGACTATCCTTTCTATCTATACAAGTATAGTAATAAGTGAACATTTTATATATATACATTATATATAATAATAAGTAAATAAGTATCCATTGTATATATGCAAGTTTAATGATAAGTAAACAAACCGGTAAATATGTGAATAGATAATGCATCAAAGAGCATATATGGATGTTATATAAACACAGGAAAAATGTTTAATGTCATCAGCCATAAGAGAAATAAAATTTAAAGCCTGAACAACATAATATCTGATACTATTGCATGCTAATTATACTGACTAAAAGTGACACCAAGGACATACCGTGTATTGGTGAAGACGGGGAGTAACTAAAATCCTCATACAAGCTTCATGAGAATAGAAAACGGGCCTCTACTTTGGAAAATCTGTAAATTTCTTTCTTTTTTTTTTTTTTTTCATTTGAAACAAATGTGAGGGAACACATTTTTAGATTAATTTCTTAATATTAAACCTATGTGGGCCGTAAGGCCAGCTAATACTTCTAAGTATTCACTCAAGAGAAGTGAAAGCCTTTAGTGACACAAATTCTGATGCACACAAATACAGAAGGTGCCACAAGAATGTATACACATTTTGAGAAAGGGAAAAAAAGTATTAAAATTTTATATACTGATTTACTCTACATATTGATAACATTTGTTATCTTTTCTATTACATATTCTAACCCTGATAAATGCAGAAGTCAAACATGGCCTTATTATTACAGAAAGCAGAAACCTATGGTTAGGGAGTTGCATTCTGGACTGGGAAGAAGATCTTGCTAAGGACCATAAGAAAACTTGAGAGAGAAGTGATATGGGCCTTATCTCGATTGTAGTGATTTTTTAACAGAGGTATCAATATTCCAAAGTTTATCAACTAATACACCTTAAATATTTATAGCATAGTGTATGTAAATTGTAATTCAACAAGCTGTTAAAAAGAAGAAAAGAAATAAAACCACACTTTCATAAGGTAACATGTCTAGAGTGTTAGTTTGTGAAATCTCGGATGGTTGTCTTGAAAAAAAAAAATTAGACTGAAGTTAAAGAACAAAAGCTATGTTTTGTTTCTTGCATAATTTTTTACTTTAGGGTGATGCTTAGTACCACTGGGATCAGCTGAACTTGTCTACAAATGGTGAACATTATATCATCTATATTTTATGACCGAGTCACAGAGAAATCAGCATATTTGCTAACACTGGATTTATAATCAGACAGCTCATAGTTTCAACTCACACTCTGCAAATTTCTGTGCCGGACCCTTGGGAAAGTTACATGAACTCTTTGTATCTCAGTTAATTGTTTATAAAATGTGGGGTGATCATAATTATATCTGCCTTATAAAATGTCATGAGATTTAAAGAAGCTAATAAATATGAAGTTCTTTAAGGCAGGTTTCCATGTAGAGTAAGAGCTCAATAAAAGACAACTATTATTTTATGGAAGAGGGCCTAGACAAAATAGATGGTCTAAATGTCATAAAAATGATGCCACAATTTGACTATAGAACATATATTTTGTTGCTTATTATAGTACTGAATGATAAGATGAAAATGTTTGTGTGGAAAGGAGTGCTAAAGAACTCAAAAAATTTGATGAGACCCCTGATCTGAATAAATGAATAAATATTCTTGGCAATGCAGAAGAGCCATTGTGCCTCTTGTAAGGTGACCCACATTCATTGACTTTCTATTATGCAAATATGCTAGATGTATGAGGAAAGAATACAAGGCTTATATTGAGATGTTTTCTCATTCAGATTCAGTGGTCCAGCACTAATAGGTTCATCATCTGTAGCAACCCATATAGCCTATGGCTAGGAGGAATGAGAGTTATGAGTAACACGGTAGCTCAATAATGGAACACCTTGGTGAAAAGGACGTGGGGAGGAATTTAGCTCTCTTAACAGCATGAGAGAGCTTGAGAGATGAGAGCATTAGTGAGTTGGCAGTCTCTACACCTGTGGTGTTAAGAGCCAAGGGATTGTGTATGTAAGAGGCTGGAGGAGAAGGCAGTGGGGGTGAGCTCGTTCTGGCTTACTCTGACTCTCACATCTCTCTGCTGAAGATAACTAAACTCTGCTACAGACTTTCAAGATCTATTCTAAGACTGCTCTATCCTCAAAGACTATCACTCCCTTTCTCTCTCCTTTCTGCTAAAGTAAATAGCCCTCAGGCACCTAAGACCAATCATTCCTGAGCAAGATAACAGCATAGTGGTGGTCCATGTCCGGAACCTAGATAAGCCAGCTGGAGACCTGGCCAGTCCTAGGGCCTGACAAATGGTGGCAGTGGTGGGCTGTGACATTTGTCATCTGAAAGAGTTGATATATTGACACTGTCTGCAACTTTCTAATAGTGTATGACTATCATTTAAAAAAATTACAATCACTCACTTTTTAAAAATGAATATATGATGTCTAGCATAAACACCTGGAGAAAACCATACCAAAGAGAATGGAAGGCACAGCCAACATGGATGACACTGGAAATCTGACAAAACCTATCAAGAACAGACACTGACCATTTGTAGCCACTGCTATGAGTAATCCCTTATCTTTTTTAAAAAAAAAGATGGGTATTTATTTCCACCGCAGCCTTACAAATAAACACAAAGGTAACATAATTTACACCTTTTTCCCCAGTAAATCTACATGAAAGAGATACCATAACCTTCCATTCTAGCATACTATTTCACTGAAATGTAGATCTACATTGTTTGGGATATGAGCATGCTACTATGGGCACGGTCATCCTTGGCAATTAGAAAGCTACTTCATTTAATTTCAAAAGTTTTGATTTAAACAATATGGACATTTTAAATTAAATATTTAATGTATATTGATAAAAAAAATTTGTCCAAGTAAAGTAATCCTTATACAAACAAGAAAGCATGTTTGAAAAATAATGTTGGGCAATATACAAAACAGATAAGTTGATAACCATCTTTCTTTTTTTTTTTTTTTTTTTTTTTTGACCTGGGCTGGGTTTGAACCCACCACCTCTGGTATATGGAACCAGTGCCCTAACTCCTTTCAGCCACAGGCGCCGCCCACCATCATTTATTTTTTTTAAAGGGATGTTCTGTGAGTCATATTCTAACAAACCTAAATCTAACCAAACTTTCAAATTAATATAAACTCTGGTTTTTAAGTAGAGATTAGATTTTGTGGACAGTTTTGTAATTAAAAATGTTAGTGTCTTCCATAATGTATTAATCCACCAACAAATTACATCATCATTGGAATACATTTAGTGCAACATAGGTTTGCAAAATAACACATTTTGATAGACCTAAAGAGAAAATTAAATCATTATATATTTGCTCTTGTGCTTGTTAATTTTCTGTGTGTGAAGGATTATATGAATAAATTTTACCTTTTATTTTTCTTAATTAAACAACTCTACTATAAGTAGTTTGGGGTATTTTATTGTATTTTATTACCCATGCATCCTTGTGCACTATCCACCTCTTCCTGAAGCCTGCTCTCTCCTCCTGTGCACGTTCACCTCTCATCATCCACCCCCCTCGTCCATCTGTCTTTGGCATGACTACATTTATATTCTACCTAGAACAATTTGTAAGAATCATTCAACATTCTGCCATATTTGAGAACTTTAAAGGTGAAAACTATTGAAATTTTGGAAAGGAATTATACTAAACTAATTGTTAATGCCTGTACCTTCTTTATTGACTTAAATACTATCTCTTTCGTATTCTCTATGCTGTTATGAGAATATAATCGACGTGTTGTTTCTCCAAAATTTTGGTATAAAGTATGCCCTAGTGACAATTTTGACATTTCTAGAAAAATAGATTTTTTCACAATTTATTCATTTATATTATTTTTATTTGGACTCTGATTTAACCAAGAGGGAGGATGAGACAAGAATTGCATCTCAGTAAATAGATTAAAACGCTGACTCTACAGCTAACCTGCTTGGTTTTCAAATCCAGATTTGCCATTTAAATAACGTGCCGAATAGTGGGTAAATATGCAAATGCTCAGGCCTCAGTCTTGTGGCCATAAAGATGTTATAATAATATCTACCTTGTCGTATGGAAAGACTCAAGGGACATCATATACCCAGAGCATTTCAAAGACCTCCTAGCTAAGAGTTTGTGTTCTGGATGTCCTTGGTGTTATTACTGTGCTTGATTATATGTTGTGAAATATTACTATTTTCCCACATAGCTTTTAAGTAGTGATAAGATTATTACCTATGTACTCGAGTATAAGCTGAGTTTTTGTGCCAAAAAAAATCGAACTCGGCTTATACTTGGGTCATACAGGTTATTTGATTCGGTGCTCGTGCACCTATTCAAATGCACGTAGTCTCCAGTCATCTTCTGCCATCTGCTTGAGGGGGCGGTGCTTCAGCTCAGTCCACAAGCTGCAGCTGAGCTGAAGAGGTAGGCGGCTGAACTGAACTGTACTCCACTGAACTATTTAACACACAATATTTAATGGCACATTAAATTAATCCAGTTTTGAAAGATTTTAACCTTTGTGATTTAGCTTGATTACCTGTTAAGCTACGGTTTTCTGCACTTTATTTAAAGTTTTAAAGTTGCTGTTGCTAGTTTACAGTTTTTCTTTAGCAATAAATATTGAAAAGAATTTAACCTACTGATTCCTCAATTATTGTAATTGTTTTGGGTATATATTTTTATTTTTGAAATTTACCAGTGGCTGCTGCATTTTCCACCTCGGCTTATACTTGAGTCACTACGTTTTCCTAGTTTTTAGGGTAAAATTAAGGGGGCCGGCTTATACTCGGGTTGGCTTATACTCGAGTATATGTGGTATATAAAAAGGGTAAAAAGAATAAATGCCATTAATTGATCCTTCCTATACGGCTGACACTGGACCGAGAGCTTCACATACATTCTCTCATTTTAATTTCATAACAACTCTATGATGTAATATTCTTAATGCCATTTTATGAGCAAATAACCGCAGTTAAGAAAGATCTCCAAGTTCACACCAGGACAGAGCAATGATGCTGGGATCTAGCCCCCTTTAGGAGACACCACCCCTTTGTATTCCTCTGCTGCATATTGGAAGAATAAGAGTTGTCTTGGGCCACACATTCTCATATGAGAAACACTAACAAATGCTGTTGAGCCAAAGAAATGGTCTGTGCACACTTTCGTGATATCTGACACCACAGATAAACAAATAGTCCTCTAACAATCAGCATGTGGCCCGCGGGCCCCAGGTCGGATACCCCGGAATTACATTGCTTCCCTTTTTATTCTTTAGAATCCTACTGCTGAAGATTGAAACGTCGTGTGTGCTTATAGGATACATATACACACAGCAAACACTAAACGGGAGAAGTGGAGCAGCAGAGCAACAAAAATATGAGAAAATCAGGTGAAAATCTCCCTTATTTGCAATTTCACACACAAGAAAACCTGGTAGCACAAAGAAGGAAGTAAAGATTTGGGAGAATTTTTGACAAACTTACTTTGATCAAAGGAAGTCACACAAAAAAATTAAACATAAATTATCAAAGATTTCAAATCTCTGTGAATGAAAATATTCTGGTTGGCTTGGTTTTGATTCAATTTTGGAAGTCTCCAGTGTTATCTGAAAGAGTCCTTGGATGACCTTCCTGCTGCCAGAGTAGAAATTTAATTCAGAATTTAGTAAATAAAATAACAAAATATGTGTGACATTATTATTAGCTAATCTTGGGAACCCCCAGGGGAAATCTTGTTTATGTAAATTCTTATCCAAGTCTGAAAATGTTTCTAATCCTACACAAAATCTGATTATTATGATTATTTCATAAGTATTATCTGAAGCTATTGGCTTCTACAAGGTAATGCCTCCTCCTTCAAAAAAATTCATTTATAAATGATACATTTAGCTTAATGAAATAGCAACATTTAATTTCTGGTAAGAGCCATCAGTAAAGTCTATTACATTATATTTTAAGAGTTAGTGAGTTTTCAATGTTTACAGTAAAAGTATCCATTGTGCAAACTAGTCCCAATTACAAAGCTATACCCTTACTATTTTTTAAACAAATAGGGCCTGCTTTCCTTTAGAAGCTTTTAATGTGTTCCAATTATCTCAAGGAGCTTAGGAATGCTCAAAACTAAATTAACCTTAATTAACTCTAAAATAATAGCCACATTATACAGCAACTTTTAACCATTTTCAAGGTAAATCTATCACTCATCAGGAAAAAAATTCTCAAAGTCTAAAACAAATTCTCATCAACAGAAAAAACAACCCATTGCTATTATAGTTTAATTCCTTAATTTTATGACATCACTCATTAGTTATAATGCCATAATATTAAAGTGGCTCATTGAGAAACTTGTTTATGATTTGCTTAAAAATGTACAATGTATCCAATTGTCTACTAGTTAATTCTCCTGAAAACAAATGAACCTCAGTCAACTAACTAATCAGATTTTTAATTATAAACAGAATTACCATGATCATATAATGCTATTCATATTTTATAGTCATCTTTTCTTCTGCTTTTTAAAAAAAAAAAAATTTTTTTTTTGAGACAGAGCCTCAAGTTGTCACCTGGGTAGAGTGCTGTAGCATCACAGCTCACAGCAACCTCCAAGTCCTGGGCTCAAGCAATTCTCCTGCCTCTGCCTCCCAAGTAGCTGGGACTACAGGTGCCCACCACAGTGCCTGGCTATTTTTTGGTTGCAGCCATCATTGTTGTTTGGTGGGCCCGGGCTGGATTCGAACCCACCAGCTCAGGAGTATGTGGCTGGTGCCTTAGCTGCTTGAGCCACAGCGCCGAGCCTCTCCCGCTTTTTAAAATTTCCTTATCTTGCCATTATACCAAATTGGATGTATTCTTTTAACAAATATAGGAACCTTTTTTCTTTTTTCTTGTTTTTACATGAAACCCTATGCCTGTGAATTTTTTTCCCTGTGCGTCCTGGAGAAGCCATGAAACGCTTCGCTCCCCGTGTGGCTCAGGAGGCATCCCCTGCCCTCTCTGTTCCTGTCTTCACATGCCAGCGCTCTTTGAGCAAGTTACATTCCAAGATGAGTTACAGAAGCAAGAAAGAGGGGCAACTCTGAGCCTCATTCCTATTCACTTTTTTAAAAAAAATTTCTGATTAATATGAGAGTACACACAATTAGGTCACTTTCAGCCATAAAAAAGATGGAGATGTTGTATCTTTAGTTACAACTTGGATGGATTTAGAGAGCACTCCCCTAAGTAAAGCATCACAAGAACAGAAAAATAAGTATCACACGTACTCAGTCCTAATTTGAAACTTGTAGATCACTAACAACATGCTCACAAGATAGAAAAACTCAATTAAATCCTATCCACATCAGTTTTTCACTCACACAATTGGAACTAGATACTGCAAGGAATTATGAGATTCTTTATGGGTTCTGGAATAGACTTTTCTGTTCTCTCTGGCCTGGGCACTGGGCTTTGAGAGATTTGCTGCTCTTTGTTTCTGCGGCTCCTGAAGGCCTCCTTGGAAGGCTCTGGAGGGGAAGTCACAAGCATCCCAGCAATAGGTGACTTTATGCTAATTTTACTCAGGCTCTATATGCTCTTTGAATAGTGAGGATGACCAGGAGCAAAATAATTGAGCACAGAAAGATGTAAAGAGTAAGTCCTGAAAAGGATTTGAAAGCGATGGCCCAGGACACAGATGTGAGACATGAAGCGTATATTCACAGGAGTGCTGGTTCTAGTACCTGCTCATCTTTCCCTTGTTCTTGACACCCAGGTTTTTTATATCACAGAATATTTCCCCATTCTGTCTTGGATCCCATCTTTGCTAGAGGACATTTAAATAAACTTGTGATTATTGGTTGATGCATTAGTCTATTTCTAATTTAACCATCTTAATGGACAATTTAGTTAAGTATGACATATTAACCCAAATGAATATTGCAGGAAAGTACTACAGGTACTAGGTTAGTCTTGTCACAGCTCTCAAATGATCCTGTCTAGGCCATCCCTTTTTAAATACGAGGGAAAGTACTCCAGACAGAGAAAACTACAAGGAGTTCGGTGTGTTCAAGGAAAGGAAGAGAAGGCAAGGTGCTTGGAGAATGAAGAACTCACTGCAGGCTCCCGCTCGATGGCCCTGCCCTGAGTACCCACACAGGGAGACTGAGCCTCCAGTACATGCAATCAGACAGATGAGGACAATAAAGTTCCTGTCAAACTTCATTATGATTTTATTCTGTCATAAAATTACCCATTTTTACTTATAAGAATTAATCAAATGTGGGCGGGGCATAGTGGCTCACGCCTGTAATTCTAGCACTCGGAGAGGCTAAGGCAGGCAAATTGCTTGAGCTCAAGGGTCTGAGACTAGCCTGAGCAAGAGCAAGACCCCATCTCTACTAACAATAGAAAAACTACCCAGGCATTGTGGCAGGTGCCTGTAGTCCCAGCTACTTGGGAAGCTGAGGCAAGAGGACTACATGAACCGAGGAGTTTGAGGTTGCTGTGAGCTATGATGATGCCATGCCCTCTACCTGGGGCCACAGAATGCGACTCCACCCCCCAGCCCCTCCCACACACAAAAAGAATCAATCAAATGTATTCCTGCTGCCGCAGATCTTCAGTAAAGACTTCCTTGCTGTCTCCCCCAAGTCTTGAGGCTAGGGTCCAAGTCTTGTCACTAGGGTCCTGTAGGTGCTGACCACACAAAACCATGAATTGCTATTCTTGATAAATTCTTCATTCATAGCTAATAATTGAATACTCTTACTCTCTTATGTACTTTAATTCTACTAAGAAGCATGACTTTGAGCCAACACAGCATTTTATGGCTTTTATCAAATAATAAAATCTGATCAATGAAAAGTTTTATTTGAATGGGTTAATTACTAACCTGTAGGCTAACAATTATCTGTTTACTGTATCAGATTTTTTTTGCCCTTAATCAAAGTTTCAGCAGTTATCCACCTAACCCAAAATGATTGGTTATTTCCTATAAACTGGCATAAGAAACTATCCATTAATGATGATTTTGTATTAAAAAAACCTCTAAGTGCATTTAGTAACCTCTAACTGCATTTAAAAATCCAGTTCTTATAGCAATAAAAATTGACAATGGCTTCCATTGCCAAAACTGTGAAATCTGTATTTGGGGATATAACAAACATTTTCCATACAACCATAATCAAAACATTTGTTGTATGTTGCATGCACCATATAAATTTACGTATCAAAGGTTTTGAACATGAAGTATATTAAAAACATTGCATCTCAGAAAAGATCAAATAATATTACAGACATGTAAGTGCTTTGAAAACAGTAAAACACTATGAAATACATCAAGTTATGGAAGTAATATGTACATACAATAGCAGAAACCAAACGTAGCTGCATTCTGCAAATGATGTAATGATCCTTGTTTGTCTAATTTGCATTTTCGGAAAAGACTGCTCATATGTTACAACAGCAGCTAAGTCTACAACAGTTTTTCTTTGTTCTTGGCAAACAAAAAAAGGTTAAGAATTTGCAGACAAGTCTTGGCAAAGAAGGATTCTGATTCAGCTTTGCCAATCCCTGAGAGCAATAGTATGTAGCTGAAAAATGTATGTAGGTTATGAACTTATCAGAAAAATTTTCAATTGTATTGCGAATCAGTACAACAACATCTTCAAGTGAGAATTAGGCCTGAGGAGTATCAAAGTACTTCCAGGGCATCTTACACACGAGTTGGCCCTTCCCTTTCCATTTAGATGGTCTGTTTGTCCATGCAGAAATAGTATTTGGGTTGAAATGATAAAATAGCAATACTTCCCTGGTTCACCTAAATATATAATTGACTTGGAGAGGTCAACTGGATCATTTTCCATATCACAAAGTTTTGTTTTCTGATAAATATGTATATAAAAATGCTTTTTGGTATTTTATCCTCAAAAATGGCATAAACTTTTTTGTATCCAATGATACATCCTGGTTAGATTTTCATATTCACAGACCAGACCTGGAAATTCACCATGTGGTAGAGCCAGAGGGAGTTGATAGATCATGTGATCGATTCCATTAACCCATTACCCTTATTCAACAGATAGAGGCTGTGTTTCTCTATAGGTACATTTCTAGGTCTTTTATTTAAAGTGACAAATCAATTGCTCTTGGAGAAATGACAGCTACCTGTTTATTTTTTCTGAAGAACTAAATGTTGCAAGAATTTTCACTCCTTTCCCTCTTTCTTGCTTGCTGAGACAGGATATATTTCCTTTGTCAGCCTGCCTCCCAGCCCCAAATTCTTTTGCCCCTTATAAGGAAAGATATCACTTGCTTAAACATGTTAAGAGGCACAAATAAAAAAGAAACCACTAAAAAGATTTTTTATACACACAGCAACACACACACACTCTCACACACTCACACAAACCAGCTTTAGCGAAGCACCCAACACGGGGAATTACTAAAGTAAACTATTAAACTATTAATACAATGTTAATAGTTGACCGTGACCTGACATTCCTTCAATCTCACTAACATGGCCTTATAAATATCTGTCTTTATAGCAAGGTCACAATTTTCCTGCCTCAAGTTTTCACATACATCTATCCTCATTTGGATGAAGCCAGGCAGAGGAGTGGGCTGAGGAGCAGTCAGGCAGAAACCTCCCTGACAGGTACAGTGAACACTGTCTGGGGGACAGGCACCCTTATAACTCTGACCCAAGCAAGACAAAATGGATAAAGGTAACCAAAAACAGTTATATCCCCATATTTTGAGATTTAAAAAAACCTTCGTCAAATAAAGAACTAGACCAGCTTGACATATGAATTACCTGGAAGAGATAATACTATTTTTAAAAGAATGGGCATATTTTTCTATTTCTTTTTGTTGTTTTCAAGATACAAAATAGATGCATACTTATGGAAACAAATTCAGCAATGAATATTCAAGTATACTCATATATTCAACTCAATATATATGAATATAAAAAGGGAAAAATGGAAATTTCTCTCACTAGCATACCCAGAGGTCCTCAAACTACGGCCCACAGGCCGCATGAGGCGGTGTGATTGTATTTGTTCCCGTTTTGTTTTTTTACTTCAAAATAAGATATGTGCAGTGTGCATAGGAATTTGTTCATAGTTTTTTTTTTTTTTTTAACTATAGTCCGGCCCTCCAATGGTCTGAGGGACAGTGAACTGGCCCCCTGTTTAAAAAGTTTGAGGATGCCTGTTACCTAAACCATCCACCATACCCTACCAATATGAACAATATGGCATTACGTTTAAGATTTAAGTGCTGAAATCAATTTGTGTGGTTTCAATACCTGGTCTACCAATTGCTAGCTGTGTGGTCTTGAACTAGCATTTTTGTACTTCCTTCGTATCGTCAATAAAAGGTTCTTACCATATAAGGTTGTTATGTTGATACATCAGATAATGACACTTAGAAGGTTTGGCATATACCACATATAATAAATGCTCAATAAATGTTAGCTATTATTAGCAGATCAATTCGAAATGTAAAAACGAAGTATAAGTAGTAATAATGAAAAGTGATACAAAATAACAGCTATTGAAAGAAATTCTGGTTATCATACAGTCGTAATACTAAGTTTGCATTTTACCATTCTGTTACCACAAGGTCAAATGTACTTTACTAAGTTCTTAGCTCACAGCAACTTCAAACTCCTGGGTTTGAGCAATCCTCTTGCCTCAGCCTCCCAAGTAGCTGGGACTACAAGCACCTGCCACAACATCTGGCTAGTTTTTTTTATATTTTGTAGAGACAGCGTCTCATTCTTGCTCAGGCTGGTCTGGAACTCCTGAGCTCAAGTAATCCACCTGCTAAGGCCTCCCAGAGTGCTGGGATTATAGGCATGAGCCACCATGCCCAACTAAGTTCTTACTAATATTGCCAACTGGCTAAATGATAAGGCTTACATCAAGACTTTTGAACAGTAGGCATAATATTTGAAGTAATTCAAATGATTTTTATTCTACATGTATATCAATCAAATTTGTGGTGTCTGTATTAGTACCTAAACAGAAATTAATAACTTTCCTGGCCAGGAATGGTGGCTCACACCTGTAATCCTAGCAATCTGAAAGGCCAAAGTGGGTGGATTGCTTGAGCCCAGGAGTTTGAGACCAGCCAGAGCAAAAGCAAGATCCTGTCTCT
Source organism: Loris lydekkerianus (assembly GCA_963574355.1). NCBI lineage: Eukaryota > Metazoa > Chordata > Mammalia > Primates > Lorisidae > Loris > Loris lydekkerianus. Next base: position 22,750 of record CAUYPK010154168.1, on the reverse strand, counting down.
AAAAATAGCTGGGTGTTGTGGCAGGTGCCTGTAGTCCCAGCTATTTGGGAGGTTCAGACAAGAGGATCGCTTGGGCCCAGGAGTTTGAGGTTGCTGTGAGCTATGACACTACAGCACTCTACTGAGGGTGACATACTGAGATTCTGTCTCAAAAAAACGAAAAGAAAATATCTCAAGAAGTTTCTCCACTCCCCACCGTCCCTCATAATGCACAACTATTCTCTCTCCTACCACTTTCTTCTACTTATTCCTGGATGATGAAGAAGGCTGGCTCAGGCCATTCCATTTCTACGGCAAGGAGCGATCTCTGATTGTAGTGTAGGTCTCTGGGCAGCAGCGCACAGGTCGCGAGCTCTTCCTGGGTTCCACCTGCTGGTCCTGGCTCTGTCCACGTAATTGTCTTTCCAGCATCCCTAGCATGGCAGCCTCCAGAGCTGCACTTTCCTCATTAGAGTCACAGCTTTGAGCTCCTAACTTGAGAGGTACTCATCTCCTTCGCTTCTGCCCCAGCTTTCCCTTCAAGCATACTTTTGCCTTCATCGCGTATTTAACATTAGAGAGCTCTTAGTATTTTTATCAAACTGACTCAAACGCAAGCCATTGTAACTCAGCTGGCAAAGTACACACTTTGAGAAGTGCTCAATGCCAAGCAATCTAGGAGGCTCCATGAGGTGATCTAACTCCAGTTGCTTCGTTGACGCTCAGTGTAAAACACCTGTGCATCGTCAGCCTCAGCTTAAGTGTAAAATTGGTCAGAAGTGTCTGTGATGATCTGAGAAAATCACAGGGAAAAGTGCAGGACCTTCAGAAAACTAGAGAAGGGAGGGGTTTTCTGCGGGGCTTCAGAGATATAGGCGCCTCTTATCCACTCAGTTATTTCCATCTTTTTAATGAATATATTTTACAAATTGTGTGTGTGTGTGTGTGTGTGTGTGCCCTGAGTAAAAATTAGAACCATGATGAGGACCATACAAGTTTGCTTACTGATATATTTGATGTGAAAAATCTCTTGTGTTTTTCACGATTGTTTGAAAATACATGTCTGGTTGCTCTGTAAATTAGAGCAGTTTTTATTTTACCTAGTCTAGCAGGTACAAAATCTCAATCCATAGCTAAAATATTTAAAAAATATATCCTCATTTTCTCAAAACTGGTTTTGAATCCCTTAATAGATAGCACTGGTGAGAAAACAAGACTTTTCTTTTTTAGAATGTTCTCCTCAGAGATTTCCTCCAGGGTGTGGGTGGACAGGACCGAAGCAGACCTGAGGAGGACCCCGCCAGCCCGGGGTCCGGGACTATTCACCCTCTGTGTCACTGAGAGGAGGTCTTGCTTCAGCCTGCGTGGGCCTCGGGGTGTGGCCCCTGAGGCTTCTGGGTGGCAGGCTGAGCCCTTTGTTGTGGTTAGAGGTCATCAATGACATCACTAGCCTCAGCATTAACACAGCTATTTCTTCTGTGAAACCATTCCTCCTCCACTCTCCCATCCACCCTCCAGCTGAGAGGCAGGCAGGCAGGAAGAGAGGGCGAAGTGGTTTTTATTAGTGTTCTCAACATTCAGGTGCCTTCCTGCCGCCTTGATGTTTTCTGAAAAGTAGAGGTACTCTCTAGGTACTTAAAATATTCCGCTCTTTCCTCTTTTTTCTCCATAATACCGCAGTCTTCTTTCTTCCTCTCTTTCTCCCTTCCTTCCTTCCCTCCTTCCCTTATTTTTCTTTCTCTAGGATAGCTGCATTTTTCCCACCCTATTTCTGACCAAGACATTTTTTTCCTCCAGTTGAGAATCTTCTCTCTCTTCTGGGGTTAAGCTTAAAGGGACAAGCAAACTCCCCAAAGCCCCCAACCCAGAGTTTCACAGGCTGTGGTACATTTATTCCCTCCGGCAATAATTGTCGGGTCTGTGTGAAAGGAGAGTGAAAGGGCAGAGACAGATGAAGTGTTACTCTCTAAAGTGATGAGCTCCCACCACCACCTCTCCATGCACACACGTATCCACTTGCCAGGACTTCATACATATTAATGAATTACTGAGAAGGTGGAAAATAGAGTGGTTCGAGCCAAGTCTGTAGTTGTCTTTCTGGGAAAAGGAAACTTAAAGATAAAACTGAAACAGACTCACCACCTCACTGAAACCCTCCTCTGTTGTCTCTTTTCTTATTTCTATTAATGGAATTTCTGAACAACCACTCTCCCATGAAGCCATGTTGGGGTCACCCTCAGCTCTTCCTCCTCCCTTAATCACTCACCTGCCTCAAATCCTAAATCCTTTTCAGTCTACCTGGGTGACGGCTTCCAAAGTCTTCCCTCCCCAGCCCACCACCACGACCTTAATCCCAGCCCCAATCATCTCTCTTTTAAAAGTATTAAGTATTATTATTATTTTTCTTTTGCTCTGTGGCCCATGCTGGGGTTCAGCGGCTCTCATAGTTCACTGTAACTTTGAATCCTGGACAACAGGTGTGTGCCGTCATCCCTGGCTAGTTTTTTAAATTTTTGTAGAGATGGAGGTCTTACTATATTGCTCAGGCTGGACTTGAGCTCCTGGCCTCATGTAATTCTTCCACCTCAGCCTCCCAAAGTGTTAGGATTACAGGTGTGAGCCACCACACCTGGTCAATATTTATTTTTTGAGATTATACATGTGAATAATATAAACAATCAAAGTATATATAAGTATAAACAATAAACAGCATAGGTATCCTAATAATGTACATATCGCAATTGCTACCATTTAGGTATATATTTTTCATGATTGCTTAAAAAAGAAAAACCTTTATAGTTTAGATTTATTTATTTTTGACTAGGCCTGACTATGTTGCCCAGGGAGGCCTCAAATTCCTGGGCTAAAAAGATTGTCCTGCTTCAGCCTCCCAAGTAGCTGGTGTTATGGGCACCCTCTACTGCACCTGGCTGTGCCATTCTCCCCCCCACCCCCCAAAACCCCCCAGGGTAAGAGAGATTTTATTTAGGAAGAACCAAGAGAAAGTTCAGAGTGATTCCAAATAGAGTTGGAAGTGGCTGTGCCATTCTTTTTAATGCTTACAAAGTATCACCTTATTTAGCTCCATTGTAGTTTAATCCATTTTCTATGTATGGACATATGGGTTGTTCCTCCCATAAATGTATCTTTGTACTTTTGTTCAATGATTTACAAAGGATTCATAAATACTATAAAATTACTTCAAAAACGTTGTACATTCCCACTAAAAGTATAAAAGGTGCCCCTTGTTACTCTTTAATTAGACCATTACAACGCGACCATTGCTGGGATTTTTTGGTGTGATTTGCCAGCAAATTCCCCCCATGCTGCTGCCATCACCTTTCACAGCTGTCAAAGTTGTTTCCCTAAAATGAAAAAAGCAGATCATTGCACCTCCTAACTTAAATTAAATGCCCCTCAGATGTCAGATCTCTGTAGTCAACAAAATGCAACGAACCTCTGTCATGCTCACGGTCATTCACAGACTGGCTTCTATCTACCACCATTTCAGCCTCTTCTTTGGACATTGCATCCTACAAACTTTACTCTGCCACCTCTGGACATTAGGAATTTGTTCATGATTCAGAGATTTCACACCTGCCCTATACCAACCTGCTTGCTTACTTCCCTCCACCTGAGCCCTCACTGTGCTTCAGGCTTCGTTTCCTGGGTCCACTCCCGAGGAAGAGGCCTGCTCCATTCTTTATGTTTCTATGGTCTTTCCTTCATCTTCTGACTCAGAACCATGAACCTATCTTCTCTCCCTCCTACCCTCCTACTGCAAAACCTGTGCCAGCTTCATCTTCATGTGTTTTTTTGTTTTAAGATTTTTTTGGTGAGGTAGAAGGGCCAAGAAGAGTCCTTGGAACAAAGTGAATGTTTAATACACTGTTTGGTAAATAAATGAATAGCGGAATGAGTTGAGGGTGATTAATTAAAGACTAGAGAGAAAGGTGGAGGAAATTGTATATACTTGAAAAACTGCTTCAAAAATGGACCAACAGAAATTCCTGTGGGCCTACAGCTGAGCCCTCTCTCTGCTTACTCTCTCAAAGGTCTGGTCTATAACTGAGAGTGCACCCCACTGTCCCCAAAGGCTTCTGGTTTGGCATCCTGCAGGAAAAAATGACTCAGGGGAACCATGTTCATCTTCACATAAAAAGAGAAACTATTCACCCAGGATAATTACGATGCATTACACGGAGGGAGTCAAGTTTGCCCCAAAGGGCAGCAGAATATGCCAGCCTGAAATATGCCACTTTGGTCTAAGGACTATGTTGAGCTGAAGGCAACTGACAATAAGCAGCGAAGAGTTCTCTGGCCTCCCCTTACATGCCTGAAGGCAGAGGAAAATGTCTCTCTCCTACCCCACCTGGAAGGCAAAGGCCACTCTTATCATTAAAGATGAGGAGTCCACACCAAGATGAGTTTGCATAAACAGATGTTACTAAAATTACCCTCATCTTCGTAGTTTCTCCCAGGTATTGTATTTCTTAGTCACTTTCCCACCATTGAAGCCCAAACGCTCTTTTCTTTGTTAAGAAGGGTATATACACTCTGAGAGGCCAAGGCAGATGGATTGCTTGAGCTCAGGAGCTTGAGGAGATGAGCCTGAGCAATAGCAAGATCCCAACTCTACTAAAAAGATAGAGAAAAAAAAAAAAAAAAAAAACCCTAGCCGCATGTGGTGGCACATGTCTGTAGTCCCAGCTACTCTGGAGGCTGAAGCAAGAGGATTCCTTAAGCCTAAGAGTTTGAGATTGCTGTGACCTGTGATGCTATGGCACTCCACCCAGGGTACTCTACCCAAGATGACAGAGTGAGTCTGTCCCCAAAAAAAGAAAAGAAAAGAAAGAGGGTATATAACTTCTTATTTATTTATTTATTATTAAATCATAAACACATAGATTATGTATACATTAATGCATTTATGGGGTACAATGTGCTGATTTCATATAGAATTAGGAGCGATTACGTCATACTGGTTAAAAAAGGTTTGATAACCAGAAGTCACAGAAAACTCAAACTTATTAATGAGAAAAGAATAAGTAATCCCATTTCATTGTGAGCAAGGGACTTGAACAGAAGCTTCTCTGAAGAAGATAGGCACATGGCCTACAGACACATGAAAAAATGCTTATCATCTTTAATCATCAGAGAAATGCAAATCAAAACCATTTTGAGATATCATCTAAATCCAGTAAGAGTGGCTCACATAACAAAATCCCCAAACTACAGATGTTGGCATGGATGTGGAGAAAAGGGAACACTTGGGCACTGCTGTTGGGAGTGCAAGCTGATACATCCCTTTTGGAAAAAATTATGGAGAATACTCAGGGATCTTAAAGTAGAGCTGCTGTTTGATCCTGTGATTCCTCTACTAGGTGTATATCCAAAAGACCAAAAATTACTTTATAACAAAGATATTTGCACCAGATTGTTCACTGGAGCTCAATTCATAATAGCCAAGTCATGGAAGAAGGCCAAGTGCCCATCGACCCGTGAATGTATTAATAAATTGTGGTATATGTATACTGTGGAATATTATGCAGCCTTTAAAAAGATGGAGACTTTACCTCTTTTACATTTACATGGATGGAGCTGGAACATATCCTACTTAGTAAAGTATTTCAAGAATGGAAGAAAAATGAAACCAATTTACAATCACTCATACTTTTATATGAAGAACAGATCACAACTAGGGCCCAAGAGGAGGAGGGGACAGGAGGGGAGAGGGGAGGACAGATCAAGGAGGGTGAATGGTGGGATCATACCTATGGTGCATAATGCAAGGGTGTATGTTGGATCTATTAAGTATAGAATATAAATGTCTTAACACAATAATTAGGTATATAATTTCTGAGTCTGATCCTTTGAGATACACCTCTCCCTGCAAACTTGCAAACTCCAAACTCTCATGTTCTACTCATATAGATTAATCAAAATTGTGTTTCATCTACTATTAATCTGTCTTTTGGTATTCTTTTTTTTTTTTTTTTTTTTTTTATTTGTTTCAGATTTTAATAGAAAACCCTGTGTGGTACTGCCATATTTCACGTGCTTTTTTTTTTTTTTTATTAAATCATAGCTGTGTACATTTCTGTCTTTTGTTATTCTAATTCACAGTCACTTCTGTCTTTTGTTATTCTAATTCATAGTCGCCTGGGGAGCAAACCTAAGAGAGTAAAGGAAATGTGTTTTCTTCCCCTCCGGTTTTGCTAAGATGATGGGAAGGGCTAGGACTCTGCTCGTTCTGAGGGCTGTAGGTGCTGTCTGGCAGGACTTCTGACAAAGCCAGAAAAGGTAAGCATTTGTTGTTGCTGTTGTTATTATTATCATTCTTTTCTTTCTTTAATCCCACTGCATGTGATAGATAGGTAAGTATTCTTACCTAGGCAATCTCCCAGATCGCCGTATGAGAGCACTATGAGACCTTTCTTGTCTTTTCCTTTTCAAATTTAGATTGACAAGGAAGAAAACATGTGTAAGAACTAGTTTTCTGAGTATTGTGACTTTTGTGATTTTGGCTGGAGGACTTTCATTACTAATCCTTTTCTTTCTGGAGATAGCCATTATTTTTCCCTTTGTCTCTATCTTTTGTGTTGTTTGTCATAAGGGGGAAAACCGTAGGGTAGACAGAATACAGGCAGAGGTCTAAATGGGGTCCTCACACTGCGGCCCGTGGGCCACATGAGGCGGTGTGATTGTATTTGTTCCCGTTTTGTTTTTTTACTTCAAAATAAGATATGTGCAGTGTGCAGAGGAATTTGTTCATAGTTTTTTTTTTAAACTATAGTCCAGGCCGCCAACAGTCTGAGGGACAGTGAACTGGCCCCCTGTTTAAAAACTTTGAGGACACCTGGTAGAAGCAGCTTGTCTGAGCCGTCTCTCAGACTGGCAAGTTTAAGAGAGACTTAAGGGCAGACTGGTGTCCCTCACCCGGGAAAGGTGAGGTTCTCCTTTCTAACTGAGAGTTTGGCTTAGGTGGGGTGAGCATTCTCTCTCTCTCTCTCTCTCTCTGGTTTATGCCCCCTTTGAGGGGAGGCATAGGGCTTGGGCCTGAGTCTAGAGAAGGCTATTGATCAGAATTTTCCATCTGACTATGCCACCCATCTGGAAAGTTTGTCTGAATAAAGGGTCTCCATTCATAAGGGGCCCATGTTGTTTCTGCCTCACTGCCTTATTAGTGCTGAGAAAGTCCCGGCTCTAAACTGTCTGCCTGGGGTCACAGATTTGCAGGTTTAACCATAAAGTCATAAAAGTCTTAATTGGTTTTGAGTCATGTTTTGAAACAGATATACCTGTGGAGATCCTCAATTGTCAATGGCCAAATGATAGAGCCTTCATGAGGAAATCCTTTTTATGTTTAAAAAGGACATTGAGAGAACTCTCACTTGAAATAAATGTCGTATTGGTACCTATGGGAGGATCACATTGAACTAAGGAAACAGGTGTATTTTGGCCAGCCTGAAAGACTCCTGTAGCGAAACTAAAGAGTAGAAATCAGATTCAGACAAAAATTAAAATTCATGCCCCTATAAACCACCTATTTTATTTATTTTTATTTATTTATTTATTTAGAAACAAAGTCTCACTGTCACTGTGGGTAGAGTACTGTGGCATCATAGCTCACAGCAATCTCAAACTCCTGGGTTGGAGCTATCTCTTGCCTCAGCCTCCGGAGTAGTTGGGACTAAGGTGCCTGCTGTAATGACCGGCTAGTTTTTTTGTACGTGTTTGTTTGTTTCTTTAGTAGAGATGGAGTTTCACTCTTGCTCAGGCTGGTCTCAAACTCCTGTGCTCACACAATCTACCTGCTGTGACCGCCTCCCAGAGTGCTAGGATTGCAAGTGTGAGCCCCTTCACCTGGGCTATTTTTTATTTTTTTATTCTTATTATTGTTATTCTTATTTTGAGACACAGTCTCACTCTGTCATCCTGGGTAAAGTGCTGTGGCATTATACCTCATAGCAACCTCAAACTCCTGGGCTTAAGCCATCCTCTTGCCTCAGCTTCTCAAAAAGCTGAGACTCCAGGAGCCCAGCTAGTTTTTCTGTTTTTTATAGAAACAGGGTCTTGCTCTTTCTCAGACTGGTCTCTAACTCCTGAGCTCAGGCCATTCACCTGTCTGGGCCTCCCCGAGTGCTAGGATTATAAGTGGCCTGGCCACCCCACCCCCTTTTAAAATGTCTACTTGCCAGGAGAATTCATTGTTTGTCCAATAATAACAATAATAATAAAAACCAACCCTGTTAATACCAGCAAATATGCCAATAAACTCACTTTGAGCAAGTACTTGAAAAGTTTGCATCCTTTTCCTTCCCCCTTCAGATGCAAGTATTCTACCACCCAGAACTATCTTCTCAGGGACCTGAGAGCTCTCTCTTTGAAATGTAAACCTCTAAGGAAGTAACTTTGACTTGAAGCCCAAAAATCACCTTCAATTAATTTCTCAGTTGACTTAAACAACCACCTGAAACTAAAGCCACAGTCTCAATGAGGTTATGTCAGGTTAAAATTTTCTCCCACAAATGTTGATAAAAAGCTTTAGCCTTCATATTAAGCAGATAACCTTGACTTGTTCAATTTTCCAGAAAAGTAATTCACATATATGTGTGTATGTGTGTGTGTGTGTGTGTGTGTGTGTGTGTGTGTATATATATATATATATAAAATACTATTTTTTTTTTTTTTTTTTGAGACAGGGTCTCACTATGTCGCCCTGAGTAGAGTGCCGTGGCATCACAGCTCACAGCAACCTCAAACTCTTGGGCTTAATTGATTCTCTTGCCTCAGCCTCCCAAGTAGCTGGGACTACAAGCACCTGTCACAATGCCCAGCTATTTTTTGGTTGTAGTTGTCATTGTTGTTTGGCAGGCCCAGGGTGGATTTGAACCCACCAGCTCTGGTATTTGTGGCTGGCGCCCTAGCTGCTTGAACTATAGGTGCCGAGCCACATATATATATATATATATATATATATATATATATATATATATATATATATATATATTTTTTTTTTTTTTTAAAGACAAAAGAGAGAACCGACTTTTAAATAAATTAAGGAGCTTTGTGTTTATTTATTTATACCTGCCTTGGTGTCTAAAAATCTTAAAAGTCACTAAATCTCTACTTCTGTCCATATGTTTATACATGCATGTGTGCTTCTTAATTTTACAGGGAGAATAAAGGTATTTGATCTGTTGATAAACATGTTGTTTTGCAACATTGAGAAATTGTACTTTTAGGAAATATACTGTGGAAAGTATGAAATGGTGTATTCATGAATTTGCTAATCTAGTTTAGAATGCTGAATAGATGGTTTATAATTGTCTACTTCCTCATTTTCACTGGAAATTAATGTCACTAAGTGTTAAGAAATCTAATACATACATGTGAATGAATTAGTAGGAATAAGGGTGCAAAGTATACAAAGGAAGTCAGATGTGTTTTTGTTAAGGAAAAATTCGATTTGTCCTGTGAAAAATGTGATTTCATCCTACAGCCTTTTAGCAGTTATTTAAATGTTGTTCCAGAATGAGAAAGAATAAAATAAAAGACAAAAACCCAATGGATACAGGAGGTTGCAAAGGGTCTATGAAAAAGAAAGCAAGAGTAAGAACAGGAGAGAAAGAATTCTTAAATCATGTGTTTGAGCTGCTAAGATTGAATGGATTTATCTATAAGTTTTTAAAAAATGAGCCCAGTAGTATACTGATATGAAATCAGAGTTAAAATGATCAAATTTTCATGGATTATTTGTAATAGAGTCAAATGGAGGGACCCGTCCAAATAAAACCAACCTGCTCAGGAGGAAAGAGGGAATATGCCAGTCACTACCCTTCTAACTCTTTACATTTCCATCCACCTACACCCACGTGCTGACTTCCTTCTGGAGCTCAGCTCACCCGGTGGGTGGGAATAAGGGCTGCTGCTGCTGCCCACACAGAACCTGGACTCTGTTTCCTTTTGTTCATGTTTTGGAATAATTCTTTATTTTTAGTCTTTGACCTCTCAATTTGTCTATTTTTTTTTTTTTTTTTTTTTTTTTGAGACAGAGTCTCATTATGTTGCCCTTGGTAGAGTGCTTAGGTGTCACAGCTCACAGCAACCTCAAACTCTTGGGCTTAAGCGATTGTCTTGCCTCAGTCTCCCAAGTAGCTGGGACTACAGGCGCCTGTCACGACACCCTGCTATTTTTTGTTGCAGTTGTCATTGTTGTTTAGTTGGCTCAGGCCGGGTTCCAACCCACCAGCCTTGGTACATGTGGCCAGCACCATAACCACTGTGCTAAGGGCAGCGAGCTCAATTTATTCTTAATAAGAGATTATGAAAGCTTTTCTTTACTTCTTTTATTTATTTATTTATTTATTTGATTTAATTTTTTTTTTGCAGTTTTGGCCAGGGCTGGGTTTGAACCCATGACCGGCATATGGGGCTGGCGCCCTACTCCTTTGAGCCACAGGCGCCACTCAGCTTTTCTTTACTTCTTGACTGATGGCACCAAGGAAAGACAGATTCTGTGGCTTTCTGCCGTCTTTATTATGGCTTTGATTATTTAAGAAAGTCAAGATTTTTTTCAAAATTTAAAGAGTTTAAAGTTTTTTTCCCCACAATCATGTTATCTCCTGTATTTATCTTGAAAATCTTTTACTGTCACTTGGGTAAATAGATAACTAAGTGTTGTTTTATAGTAACCTGGGATCCTATTTAAGCAAGCGTTCAAACCTTCACACATTTTTGACCACTTCACTAATTTAAGTTCAAAATGAAGTATTCTTGACCTTGAACTAACACTAGAACTTCCCAGAGAGTCCCTGGAAACATCTCAAAGGATTTATCCTCTCATTTTGTAAAAAAGAGACATAGGAAATTAATTAGGCTTATGTAATATGCTAAATTGTATGGGAAGCATCAACAAATGCAAAGTGATTCTTAGCTGTCTATCCTTGGTTATATTCATATGAATACAATGCTATTCTGGAAACTATACCGTTTCCTAGAAATTCATCCATGTCCTTGCTGTCTATGGTATGTCCTTGAATAATGTTATTATCTTAAAATTTTTATGTCACAGAAACAACCAAATATCTTTGTCACCTGCCTTATAATGAACTCTCATCAGATCTTTAATCATGGCCATTTTAATTCTTTTCTCATTTATAGGCAGTTGAATAGTTTTGTGCTGCAGCTTTCCTGAAAGCTCATGCAATCAAATACAGGCCTTCATCTTCGGCAAAGACAGACTATCTTAGAAACTCACTTGGAGAAAAAACAATGGTAGGTGCTCTGGAGGATGGACTTCTGGTGACATTGTTGAAATAACTTTAAGACTATACTACTGGTCTGAGGATTTCCTGAACTAATGGAGAAGCTGATAAATCCATAAATTCACAAACCAAGATAAAACAGAAGAAGAATTAATCACATGGGACAAAATGAACTGATAATAAGTGATCACAATTTTTATTGCCTTTTTGATTGAAAACTTGTAGGTTGTTTAATGTTCTATCTTCTGGATTAAAAGAACCCTTTTCTCTTTTCTCTCAAAGTATCTATAACTCAAAATAATTTAAGAGATTATATCTTTATAAACAAAAATTAAATATTTATATTTTCTCCCCTTCCTCTCCAAAATTCAGAAAGTCTTAATGAGTCCTCCTATTTTCTTGGCAATATAGTTATTCACGTAAGTTGAACAGGAATCTGTTCTTGTAAGGGGACACAACTGGAAAACCTGGTGATATTACTAAGTCTTTGATTGAAATGTGCCATTTGAGAATGGAGAGAATACATCCAGACTTAATCAAAGGGTTTTAATGAATTAATGTTGACTTTATGTAGCCAGTGCTTAAAAATCCCCCTTGGAAAAACCAGCCTGGTATTTGATTTATAGCATTCCCAGCATTACAGAAGAGTAAGGAGGGTCACTTTCTGGCAGATGCCAGAAACCTGGGCTATTTTGGAGACCTTGAGAAGACAGAAATCCACCCAAATCCTTAGATACTGCAGGCAAAGTCTGATGGTGAATTCATGGTTTGGCTCGCTACTTTCAAGAGTTTTTAAAACTCTACTCTGAGATTCCTTATTAAAAGTTCTAGAAGAGCAAACTTAAAAAAGGCCCATGTGCTAAATTACCATTCTTACTGCACTTATGTAAACAATCAGGCCAAGTTTCATGAGACTAGACTCAGTGGGCAAACAGAAATAGGCATACTTTGATTACTTTGATCAAAATGAGGGTGATTGTAGACAGAAATTTTGTTTCAATGAAAAACTATAACTCACCCTCATTGTCACTGAGCTATTTTCACCCCTTTGTGAACTGAATCCAGACATTTTATAATTAACGTTTCCAATTTTCTCCTACCCTTGTGACTTGGCATCATGCAGAACTAAAACCGCCCTTTTCCGCGGAAGCTGAACAATTTGATATAACGTTGAAGAATTTATCACCACAACAGTTTGGACCACTTGGGAAGCTCATCAGACACGCTCCATCAGGCTCTGGGAAGTACCCAGGACCGTGAGATTGCCACTTTCATCCTAACCCACTACCAAAAGACACTTCAGCTCCAACACTGACTTTTTAATTTTATTTTAATTTTTTTTGAGACAGAGTTGCACTATGCCGGCCTCCATAGAGTGCTATAGCATCACAGCTCACAGCAACCTCAAACTCCTGGGCTTAGGCAATTCTCTTGCCTCATACAGGCTCCCGCCACAATGCCAGCTATTTTTGTTGTTGTTGCAGTTGTCATTGTTACTTTAGCTGGTCCAGGCTGGGTTTGAACCTGCCAGCCTCAGTGTATGTGGCTGGTGCCGTAACCACTGTGCTACAGGCACCAAGCCTTTTTTTTTTTTTGAGACAGAGTCTCACTTTGTCAGCCTTAGAAGAGTGCTATGGCGTCACAGCTCATGGCAACCTCAAACTCATGGGCTTAAGCAATTCTCTTGCCTCAGCCTCCAGAGTAGTTGAGACTATAGGCACCCACCATAATGCCCGGCTATTTTTTTGTTTTAGTTGTCATTGTTGTTTAGCATGCCTGGGCCGGATTCGAACCCACCAGCCTTGGTGTATGTGGCCAGCACCCTAACCACTGAGTACAGTGGAGGCCAGCTCCAACATTTAGATATCCCTTCAACTGACTGCCCTCTGGATTCAAAAACTAGGTTTATTGTCTACTCCAACTATCGATCTTTTTTTTTCTTTTGTTTTCATAGAGACGGCCCTTATTAAGTACCTGATTGCTCATATCCCATAAAGGCCAGACTTCCGGGGGGCCTCCTACTCCCACCTGTGCACTGCCTCCTGAACGAGACGCAGCTGTTTAGACTGACCCAGCTCCAGTACTAAGAGATGAGTTTAACAAGATACGTGGCAATGTACTTAGATTTGCTTTTTTCTGCTTATTTATTCTTGTTCTGATCTATGTTCTTCTTTCCCTTTGTAGATCTCTTACCTCTCAGGAATTAACCCAAATCTTCTTTCCATAGCCACCAATTCAGCTTTTGATGTGTGAAACTTCCTGCAAGGTTTCAGCTGGGTAGAAATGAAGGAGATGATAGTATGCCACCCCAAAATCTGCCACCTTGGCACAGAAATTATTTTAAGCTGAAACAGATGCAGGAAGAGTTTTCTGTCTTCTCCTTGTATGCCTGAGAATAGAGAAGAAATTTCTCTTTGAGGAAGGTGCCCTCTCCCCCACCTCACCAGGAGGAGAAAAATGACCCTTATAATTATTATTATATTATTATTATTAGAGACAGGGTCTTTCTCTGTTGCCGAGGCTGGAGTACAGTGATACAATCATAGCTCACTGTTGCTTCAAACTCCTGGATTCAAGCTATCTTCCTGCCTCAGCCTTCCAAGTAGCGGGGACTACAGGTGCATGCCAACAGGCCTGGCTTCTTTTTCTTACTTTTTTATTTTTTTATTTTTTGTAGAGGCAAGGTGTCACAAATTTGCCCATGGTGATCTTGAGCTCTTGGCCACAAGTGATCCTTTCTCTTTGACCTCCCAAAATGCTGGGATTACAGGCATGAGCCACCACACTTGGCCAACCTTGTTGTTAAAGATAAGTTTGCATAGACAGACCTTATGACAATAACCCTGACTATCTGTTTCCTCTATATATGGCCTAGCCACTTCCTTATAATAGATCATCATTGTTTGAAGCCCAAACCCTCTGTACTGAAGAAGGGTTTATAACCCCCCAGTTTAAGCATTTCTTGGAGTGGCTCTTATTATCTGCAAATTCTTGTGGACGTAAATATTAATAAAATTGTGTACCTCTTGTCTTAGTAATCTTTTCTGATCTTTCTAATTCACAGTCCTCCATTTATTGAACCTAAATGCAAAGTGAAAGTTTTTCCTTCCCAACACTCCCTTTCCATGATCCTTGAGCACTTGACTAATGAGGCACATCTGTTAATTCTCTGAAGCAACGGAAGTGTGACGAGGACCAGAACAAGGCTAACTGTTACCTGGACTTGGACTTCTGTGGCTCCAAAGCCCATGAAAACACTGGCAGAAATATGTTAACCTATAAATTAAAAAATTATGATTATTCTGAACTGAGATTATCTATTGTTTTAGGTGTTATTTTAGAGATTCAGCTATTTCTGTTTCATTTCATATAAGACTCTGTTTTAACTAATTTTAACACAGTTAGAAAAGTTAAAAAGTATTAGTACATGGGTATTTGGACGTGAAAACATTTGAACCAGAACATGAATTCCATTCTTAGTCCTGAGTCGTACTTGCTGTGTGATTCTGGGAAACTTAATGAAAGTCTGAATTTATTTGCTTATGCATAACAGGGGAATAAGAATTTGTGTCTGCTTTTCCTATGTTGCGATGTTACAGTCAGGATCAAATTAGATGGAAGCATGTATTGTAAAGTACTAGGTGGAATTTAGTTTTTAATACAGAGAGGAAAGAGATTCTAGGATTGATTCTTTCCCATGCTTATTAAATATAACCTAGGAATTAAAATACCCCGTGTAATAATAACAAAGCAAATAGGTCTTAAAATACATAATCAGACATAAAAAAATAACAGACTGAGAAGAATTCAAATTGAAAGCAAAACTCTACATGAGCTCAGGTACCTTGGTTAACCCTTACCAGCCACACACCTATCCTTTCTAATTTTAGATGAAAATCTCCTGAACAATTTCTAAAATGTTCAGGGATTTTCTAGGGTGGGCTTATCAGATAAAAAGCCCAGGTTGAATAACAAAGAAATAACTTTCCTAATATCCAATACTTCATTAACTACTATGTAGGGCAAGAGTTAAAACAAAAGGAATCTGAGAAATTTGAAATCATGTCTGTTTTTCTTTTTTTTTTTTTCCTGAAATCTTCAGGGCTTTTGTGAAAAAAAACTGAACAACTTGAGTGGAGTATTTCATTTTCCTATTACCCAGCACTATTTGTCCAGTTTAATATCATCTAGCTTATAAACCTCCTAGAGGAATCTTTAAAAATTATTATAAATGTGTTGCATTTAGCCAGACCACCACAGAGCAGTGATTCTGTTCAGAAATAACAGTGCATCAAGAAGGTCTTATTTGACAACTCAAAGAAGTTATGTGGTCTGAGAACAAGATAGACTAAACTGGGAAGGTCCCTTTCCCCTGTGCTGGTGTGAAAAAACAGAGCCCCTGATCACTGTCAGCTGTAATTATCAGCATTAGCTAATGACTCTGTTTTAATATTAAAACAAACACAAAGGGAAAGAAATTAGAACCACAGAAATAGGAAATTTTATTTATTTTTTGCTGTGCTATTTCTTATAGTTTACTTTGCCTAGGTTTCCAACTCCTAAAGAGATTTTTTTTTTCTACCATTAGATCATAATGGTGTACATTACTGCACATATGAACTAACTCCATACACAATCTAGAGTGTTCATATCAAACTGGTCAACATATCATTCGCCTCACTTATTTAATTGTTGTGTTTAAAATGCTTTTCATGGAGGAGGCGGAGGCAAGATGGCTGACTGAAGCCAGCTTTCCACAGAGGCTCCCACCCAGAAAGAGAGTTAAAGAACAGAAGTTTAGCAAGTAACCTAGTAGAGTTAGAGCTGAGCCAAGAGAGAAGGTTGAAGAAAGCATATCAACCCTACTGAGGCCAGTTGTGACCCTAAGGATACAAATGAAAGGTACAAAATCCATCGCCAACTGGACGGGAGTCCCTTCCCCATGAGAACGGCTCACATTATTCCAAACAAGTGAGCAGAGTTCAAAAGTCCTCCCATTTTATCCCATGGGAGAAACCCTCTAAAAACTGGACCTACTTCCCCTACTAGGGTAACATGGCACTCTCCTGCCAGGCATAAAACTGTATAAAACTGTATTCTCTACCTGCAATTCTGAACACCAAGCACTCCCCTCCAATCTCACTCTGAGGTCTGGAAGCCTGTCTCCCAGGAGTCCAGATTCTTGGGTATTTTCTCAAAAGCTGTGGATAGGGCATGGACTGCTGCTGGTCAGTGCTGATTCTGTGGCATGGGAATAAGGAGAGGACGGTCATCTGAGAGGGAATCATACAGGGGTGGTGGTGTCCTGAGGCACAGAGTAGCAGCCGTTTTTGGCAACAATAAGGCTCACCCCTGAATATTCTGGAGTCACACCCGTCTCTTGGGGCAACCAGAGGAGGATGGGCATCTTCTCTGGTTGCAGCCACTGGTGGAACACACCTGGGACGGAAACGCAGGCCCCATGAGTAAAGGGTGGTTTGCCTGAGGCGGTATGGCCTGGGCCAAGCTCTGGGATGAGAATACGCATGCACAAAGCCGACAGATTCACAGGGCAGGGCTGACCCAGAGGACCATTTTGCTAAGCCTAAGATGCACCTATCCCTCAGGGGATCATTGGCTGAGACAAAGGAGGGCAGGCAGAGGCTGGAACTGACAGCTAACCCTGCTGCTCCATGCAAACTGCAGCCGAGACAAGGCAGTGGCACAGACAGGGCCTGAGTCGCAGGTTCTGTGAACTCAGTGTCTGTTCTTCAGGGCAATATAGCCAGGACAAAAACAAATTCTGCAAAGTTGTTCTGTTCTGTCAGTAACATCAATCAGGGGCAGGGCTGGAACTGGGTGAACAGCCCCAGCCTCCATTAAGCACCTGAGGTTGTCAGGCCTCACCTCCCTCTGCCAGATTGTGGCAGCGAGCAGCAGCCTGGCTGAGGAGACATAGATCTCCCTGTGATTCAGGCAGGTACAAACCCCTAGAATATCTCCTCATTGGAGGCAACTGGGTCACAGCCCTGTGGGCTTATCAGTGACTGGGTGTTACAGAGGTGCAAGGTGGGGAAAGAGGCATCAATTTTCCCAGACTAATCTATTTTCTGGGTGGGTCCTCCTGACCTCACGGAGCACCAGAGCGAGTCATATTTGAGTTGTCAGCAGACCCCTGTGATCTAGCTGCCAAAGACCTTTTGAACTCTCCCACCTGAGACAGGTGTTGACGAAGACAATTGATTTAGACCTCTTGAACAGCGTCAATCACCTGAGGACTATCCAAGTGGTACCCTGGGTGTGTGGCTGTGGGAAGGTTTGATTTTCCTTTTCCAATTGTTGCCTGTGGGGGAAGGGTGGCTTAATTGCTGGTATTTCTCCACAGCTGAGACTTCAACCCAGAGTAACTGATTCACTAGGGTCAGACAGAGACCAGCTGAAAACAAGACAGAGCCACTTAGCCCCACCAAATCAAGCAGGTCCCCAGTTTCTCAGACCATCGCACTGTATGTGTCCTTGGCAAAGCTCCAGGGGAAAAGGTATAGACACCAGTCCCAGATTTTAGGCAAAGGATTGGTTAATCACTACTCCTGGAGCCCCCAACCCAAATTCTCTTTATCTGCTCATCTACTCAAAAAGGGTAAAATAATCATGCGGCGGAATCAGCGGAAAAACTCTGGTAACGTGAATAACCAGAGTAGATCAACCCCCCCCCCCCAAGGAAAGATATGGCAGAAGCAACTTAAGATCCCATTCATAAACAGATGGCCAAGATGTCAGAAATCAAATTCAGAATTTGGATTGCAAACACGATTAATAGAATGGAGGAAAAGTTGGAATTAGAAATTCCATGAGCAATTCAAAAGTTGTCTCAAGAATTCAACAAATTTAAAGACAAAATAACCAAAGATTTTGACACATTTAGACAAGAATTTGTAGCCCTCAAAGATCTGAAAAATACAGTAGAATCCCTCAGTAATAGAGTGGAGCAAG
The DNA here is from genome assembly GCA_963574355.1 of Loris lydekkerianus. Classification (NCBI taxonomy): domain Eukaryota; kingdom Metazoa; phylum Chordata; class Mammalia; order Primates; family Lorisidae; genus Loris; species Loris lydekkerianus. The sequence goes on along the minus strand of CAUYPK010154168.1, from coordinate 4,529 downwards.
CAGAAGAAAGGATTTCTGACATTGAAGACAAAGCTTTTGAATGCTCTCAAACTCTCAAAGAGGAAGAGAAATAGAGAGCAAAAATGGATCATTCTCTCAGAGAGCTCTGGGATAATTCAATGAAAGCTAATATTAGTCTCATAGGAATCCCTGAAAGTGATGAAGTGGCTTCGCAAGGCACAGAGGCCCTTCTTTATGAAATTATGAAAGTGAGTTTTTCAGACATGCCAAGAGATTCTGAAATCCAGAAAGCAGAGAGTTTCAGAACTCCAGCACAACTCAACCCAAATAAGACATCCCCCAGACACATCATAATTAACTTCACTAAAGTTAATATAAAGGAGAAAATTCTGAAAGCAGCCAGACATGAAAAAACCATAACCTGCGAAGGGAAGAATATTAGAATGACTGCAGATCTCTCTGCTGAAACCTCTCAAGCCAGAAGAGAGTGGTCATCGATTTTTAATCTCCTAAAACAAAACAAATTTCAACCCAGGATCCTGAATACAGCTAAACTGAGTTTCATTTATGATGGAGAAATTAAACACTTTAATGACATTCACATGTTGAAGAAATTTGCCATAACCAAACCAGCCCTCCAGGATATTCTCAGACCTATCCTCCATAATGACCAGCACAATCCTCCACCACAAAAGTAAACTCACTCAGAAACTTTTGATCAAACTCTAACTTCCATTGTTAAAAATGTTCACTGGACTTTTGAAAAACTCGATACCCCAAATTCTACCAGGCTTATAATATTCTCCATTAATGTGAATGGCTTAAATTATCCTCTACAGGGGCACAGGTTGGCTGATTGGATACAAAAGCTCAGACTAGATACCTGCTACATACAAGAATTTCATCTTACTTTAAACCATAAATATATACTCAGAGTAAAGGGATGATCATCTGTATTTCAGGCAAATGGAAATCAGAAAAAAGCAGGTGTTGCACTTCTATTTGCAGATACAATAGGCTTTAAACCAATACAAGCAAAGAAGAATAAGAATGGTCACTTCATATTTGTTAAGGGTAATACTCAATATGGTAAGATTTCAATTATTAATATTTATGCACCCAACCAGAATGCACCTCAATTTATAAAAGAAACTCTAACAGACATGAGCAACTTGATTTCCTCCAGCTCCATAATAGTCAGAGATTTCAACACTCCTTTGGCAGTGTTGGATAGATCCTCCAATAAGAAGCTGAGCAAAGAAATTTTAGATTTAAACCTAACCACACAACATTTGCATTTAGCAGACATCTACAGAACTGTTCATCCCAACAAAACTGAATACACATACTTCTCATCAGCCCCCAGAACATACTCAAAATCGATCACATCTTAGGTCACAAGTCTAACCTCAGTAAACTTAAAGGAATAGAAATTATTCCTTGCATCTTCTCGGACCACCATGGAATCAAAGTTGAACTCAGTAACAACAGGAATCTGCATACTCATACAAAAACATGGAAGTTAAATAACCTTATGCTGAATAACAGATGAGATTAATTAGGAAATTACCAAATTTTTGGAACAAAATTACAATGAAGACACAAATTATCAGAACCTTTGGGATACCGCAAAGGCAGTCCTAAGAGGGAAATTTATAGCACTGCAAGCCTTTCTCAAGAGAACAGAAAGAGAAGAAGTTAAAAACTTAATGGGACATCTCAAGCAACTGGAATAGGAAGAACATTCCAACCTCAAACCCAGTAGAAGAAAAGAAATAACCAAAATTAGAGCAGAATTAAATGAAATTGAAAACAAAAGGATTATACAACAGATCAATAAATTAAAAAAAAAATTTTTTTTTAAGGTTCATAAAACAGACAAACCTTTGGCTAACCTATCCAGGAAAAAAAAGAGTAAAATCTCTAAAATCATCAATCAGAAATGCTAAAGATAAAATAACAACAGAGTCCTAGAAATTCAAAAAATCCTTAATTAATACTACAAGAACCTTTATTCTCAGAAATACAAAAATCTAAAAGATATCAATGAATACTTGGAAGCACGCCATCTCCCAAGACTTAGCCAGAATGAAGTGGAAATGTTGAACAGGCCTATATCAAGTTCTGAAATAGCATCAAATATACAAAAGAGGAACTAGTACCTATATTACTCAAACTTTTTCAAAAAACAGAAAAAAAATAAATACTACCTAACACATTTTGTGAAGAAAACATCACCATGATCCCCAAACCAGGAAAAGACCCAACAAGAAAAGAAAATTATAGACCAGTATCACTAATGAATATCGATGCAAAAATATTCAACAAGATCCTAGCAAACAGAATCCAGCAACACATCAAACAAATTATACACCGTGACCAAGTGGGTTTTATCCCAGGGTCTCAAGGTTGGTTCAATATACCTAAATCTATAAATATAATTAAGTACATAAATAAATTAAAAAAACAAAGACCATATGATTCTCTCAATTGATGCAGAAAAAGCTTTTGATAATATCCAGCATTCCTTCATGATCAAAAACTTAAGAAAATTTGTATAGAAGGGACATTTTTTAAACTGATAGAGGCCATCTACAACAAACCTACAGCCAATATCATATTGAATGGAGTTTAATTGAAATCATTTCCACTCAGATCAGGAACCAGGCAAGGTTGCCCATTGTCTCCACTGCTCTTTAACATTATAATGGAAGTTTTAGCCATCGCAATTAGGGAAGTTAAGGCGATCAAGGGTATCCATATAGGGTCAGAAGAGATCAAGCTTTCACTCTTCACAGATGATATGATTGTATATCTGGAAAACACCAGGGATTCTACTATAAAACTCTTAGAAGTGATCAAGGAATACAGTAGTGTCTCAGGTTACAAAATCAACATTCATAAATCGGTAGCTTTTATATATACCAACAATAGTCAAGCTGAAAAAAACAGTTAAGGACTCTATTCCATTCACAGTAGTGCCAAAGAAGATGAAATATTGGGTAGTTTATCTAACAAAGGACATGAAAGATCACTCTATATAAAGAGAACTATGAAACTCAAAGAAAAGAAATAGTTAAAAACATTAACAAATGGAAAAACATCCCATGCTCATGCCTGGGAACAATCAACATTGTTAAAATGTCCATAATACCCAAAGCAATATACAATTTTAACACAATCACTATTAAAGCTCCCCTGTCATACTTTAAAGATCTCAAAAAATTAAGACTTCATTTTATATGAAATCAGAAAAAAAACCTCGAATAGCCAAGACATTACTCAGAAATAAAAACAAAGCAGGAGGAATCACGCTACCAGACCTCAGACTATACTATACATCAATAGTGATCAAAACAGCATGGTACTGGCACAAAAACAGAGAGGTAGATGTATGGAACAGGATAGAGAACCAAGAGATGAACCCAGCTACTCACCGTTATTTGATCTTTGACAAGCCAATTAAAAACAGTCAGTGGGGCAAAGATTCCCTATTTAACAAATGGTGCTGGGTGAACTGGTTGGCAACCTATAGAAGACTGAAACTGGACCCACATCTTCCACCATTAACTAAGATAGACTCTCACTGGATTAAAGATTTAAACTTAAGACGTGAAACTATAAAAATCCTAGAAGAAAGTGCAGGGAAAATTCTTGAAGAAATTGGCCTTGGGGAATATTTTACGAGGAGGACCCCCCCCGGGCAATTGAAGCAGCTTCAAAAATACACTACTGGGACCTGATCCAACTAAAAAGCTTCTGCACAGCCAAGAACACAGTAAATAAAGCAAGCAGACAGCCCCCAGAATGGGAGAAGATATGTGCAGGTATTTCTCTGACAAAGGTTTAATAACCAGAATCCACAGAGAACTCAAATGTATAAGCAAGAAAAGAACAAGTGATCCCATCACAGGCTGAGCAAGGGACTTGAAGAGAAACTTCTCTGAAGAAGACAAGCATACAGCCTACAGAAATATGAAAAAATGCTCATCATCCTTAATCATCAGAGAAATGCAAATCAAAACTACTTTGAGATATCATCTAACTCCAGTAAGATTAGCCTATATCACAAAATCCCAAGACCAGAGATGCTGGCATGGATGTGGAGAAAAGGGAACATTTCTACACTGCTGGTGGGAATGCAAACTAATATGTTCCTTTTGGAAAGATGTTTGGAGAACACTTAGAGATACAAAAATAGACCTGCCACTTGATCCTACAATTCCTCTACTAGGTATGTACCAAGAAGACCAAAAATGACATTATAACAAAGATATTTGTACCAGAATGTTTATTGCAGCCCTATTCATAATTACTAAGTCATGGAAGAAACCCAAGTACCCATCGACCCACGAATGGATTAATAAACCGTGGTATATGTACACCATGGAATATTATGTAGCCTTAAAGAAAGATAGAGACTTGACCTCTTTCACGTTTACATGAATGGAGCTGGAAGATATTCTTCTTAGTAAAGTATCTCAAGAATGGAAGAAAAAGTATCCAATGTACTCAGCCCTACTATGAAACTAAATTATGGCTTTCATATGAAATTTATAACCCGATTA
>CAUYPK010154166.1:0-21360 GCA_963574355.1 Loris lydekkerianus | reverse complement strand
ACTCCATATGCCCCCTCAGTAGCCTTTTTTTATCTGGAATCCCATCTTCCTTTTCCGTACTCCTTCCCAAAAAAATGAAAACTATTTAAAGGTAATAAGCTTGGGCAATTGTAAGGCTCCTCCTTTTTTTTTTTTTTTTTTTTTTTTTTTTTTTTTGGTGGTTGTTGCTGTTGTTTTTTTTTTTTTTTTTTTTGAGACAGTTTCATTTTTGCACCCTGGTGTCACAGCTCACAGCAACCTCCAGCTCTTGGGCTCAAGTAATTCTTTCGCTTCAGCCTCCCAAGTAGCTGGGACTACAGGCATCTGCCACAATGCCCTGCTATTTTTTTGTTGCAATTCTCATTGCTGTTTTAGCTGGCTGGGGCCGGGTTGGAACCCGCCACCCTGGGTATATGGGGCCAGTGCCCTACCTACTGAGCCACAGGTGCTACCCTTTTTTTTTTTTTTTTTAACCCATTTCTGAGAGATCACTGTCCTTTATTCTCCTGCATACAGTATTGAAAACTAATGTTTTTTATAGTTAGTTTACTTTTTGGTTGCTTCAGGCAGAAAAGTAAATCTAACCTTTCCTTGTCTTAGCCAGAAGTTGAAGTCTTACATATATATCATAATAAAGTTCACAGGGATCTCAAATTCATCTCTGTCATTTATCCATAGGGGAAATCTACTTTGGACATATGTGGTGGCCAATACTATTTGATTTTTTAATGCTAAATTTAAATCATTAGAATCAGAAACCATACAAAAACATGACACTAATCATCTTTTCTATAAATAGCATACCAGGAACAAAAGAAGTAAAAAAGACTGTTTCTGGTTTTCCTTGTGAGTGTCTGAAGTTGGAAAGGGCAGGAAAGTGTCTGTCCATAATTGGGAGCACTAGAACACAGGACCACAAGCAGACAAGTTGAATTTCAGGACAGCTTTTATTACTGTCAATAAAATTATTAGTGAGACAAAAGAATATATGTGTAAAGCATCAGAGTAAGATGGTGCCATTGTGAAGGGCAGCGTTCTGAGGGCCCATGACAGATGGAAATGAAGAGAGACACACTGAAAATATGGTTGTGTATTAGATTCCTTTTGATTACTATTAGGGCTAAACGAAATAACTTGTGAAAATTTTTAGCTGCAATGTCTAGCACAGAGTAGGTTCCCAACACATAACAGATGAGCACCACCTTCATTATCATCAAGGTCACACAGTATGCTGAAGCCAGGATTTAAAATCCATGTCTTATAATTCCAGAACCTTGGATTTTAACCACTGCTCCACTGCCTGTAATTTTAAAAGTGCTGTCATTTATTTTGTATGGGCTTTGGTGTGTTAGAGGCACAGCTTTAATTTCTGGCAGGAGAATCTGACAAACAGGAAAGTTTAAAAGAAAAAAGCAAGATAGAGTCACAGAAGAGATAAGCCATTGTTTCCAGAGGAGCAGGCGTCTTGATAAAATCCTTACTAGAAGTTTTCTTGACCATCCCAAACCTGAGACAAGATAGTTGGCTAAGAGCAGACCAGCAGATGACTTGCCAACCTAAGAGGAATGTGTGAAAAGCCACGAGAAATTCCTGTGTATCAGTCAAATTGAAAACATGGAATGACCTGAAGGTAGGATGTGGTCTTCCATTACTACTAACTCATCAGTCCAGTAAGTAGGTCATGTGGTCAGCAAGACACAGGAGAGAGACGGGGTTCCTTAAAGCTTCTGATAGCTTCAAGTATCACAGGATAAAAAAAGAAGCATGAAAGACACCTAATAATAAACATGAAGCATCAAGCCAAGAGCTTTGTGGGGGAAGACACAGAACAGAAGGGAATGTGGTAGCAGGAATAAGAACAGCAGTGGGCGTAGCTGTTGTGCTTTAACCCTGGTTCTCTAATCAGAATCAGCTTGCCCAGCCTGCACACAAAAGCTCATTATTGTCATTAACCTGACAACCCTTGCTACTGTTTCTTCTTCTAAGAGAAACTTTAGTTTTAGAGAAGTTTTAGGTTCAAACTGAGTGGAAGGTATAAGATTTCCCATCAACCCTCTGCCCCAACACAAGCATAGCATCACAATTAGCAACATTCATCTCACTTATTTGTTGTGGTAAGACAATTATACTCTTTTCTTAAGAGTTTTGAAAGGTACCATTGCATCATGCACATTAGGTGAGACTGAGAAGCCAGCTGTCAGTATGATAGTTGCTTTTTTGAAATTAATGCGTCTTTTTTTTCTTCTGGTTACTGTCATGATTTTTTTCTTTGCTTTTTTTTTTTTTTTTTTTTTTTTCAGTTATAGTATGAGGTACCTAAGTGTGGTTTCTTTGTAATTATTCTACTTGGAATTTAAAATACTTCTTGAATCTGTGGCTTGATGTCTTTCTTGTTTTAGAGAATTTCTTGGCCATATATCTTCTAATATTCTCACTCTCATTTTCTATCCATCTAGGACTTGAGTTATGTGTATGTTCATCTTTTTTCTTGTACCTCATTCTGGATATTTACTACTGACCTACCTTCTAATTTACTAGTCCTCTCCTCAGCTATATCTAGTCTGCGATGAAACCCATCTGTTGAGTTCTTATTTTCATTTTTGAAGCTTTCTCTTACAGAATTTCTTTCTTTCTTTCTTTTTTTAGTTATTTGCTGAATTTTGCATCTTGTATTTTTCTTGAATATATTAGACATGGCAGTTTTTGTCTCTATGTGATAATTGTGATGTTTGTATTTTTCTTTTTTTTTATTAAATCATAACTGTGTACTTTGATGCATTTATGGGGCTTAGTAGTGTACTGATCTGATGTACAATGTGAAATGCTTGTATTCTTGTTCCCTTGTTGGCTATTCTGCTGGTCTGCCTAATAGATTTTTTATTTAAAAATTTGTTTTAGATTTTGTGTCCAAAAAATACAGAAATAATTTGATGCTAGATCATTTTATTTTCTTTCAGAGAAAGCTGATTTTTTTCTTGGCAGGCAGTTAGACTAGGGGAAGGGTCACTGTAATTCAATTTGATTTTGAGATGATTAGAATTTTATTTTATGTGAGCTGATCTATTTCTCACTGGCCTTTCTTCTAGAGAGTAGTCCTTCAAGGATTTCAACGGAAAGCCTTAGATATTTACCAGAGACCCTTCTGTTTATTGGGACTTGGACTTAAATTTTTACTCCTAATCCCTGTGAGACTGCTGAAAATGTTGCTTAGCTTTCCAGCCTCTCAGAGGCTGCTGCAAATCAGCAAATGCTTTAAAAGGAAAAGCAGAACTAAATGTCAAGTGTACTTGTGTGCAACTCCTGTCTCTGAGCACCCTGGGTCCCTAATATCCTTGTTCTTTGATGGCTTCCTGGTGTTTTCCAACTTAATTTTTTTGTTCATAATTAGTTTAGTCTTCCCGGTTGTTCCTGCAGGAAAGGTTGGTCATGTACAAGTTAACATGGAATCTCTGGTATCAGAAGCTCTTATTGTGCTTTTCAAATTATGATTTTTGATATACACATTTCATCTTTACAACTAGGTGGTATATTCCTAGAAAGCTGGTCTACCTTTTACTTGTAATATCTTGCTCTTCTCATAGTAGGTACATGTATTATTGACTGACTGAATTAATGAATTTTTTATTGGGAGCATTCCAATTAAAAAAATGTGAAACTCATTTTCTTCAGGAGTTAAAATTTTGCGTAGAAATCCCATTGAAGAGTCATTGTGATAAATGAATATAGACTCGGAAAACTGATCCAGCTAAACTACATCAAAGTTTTAAAATAATGTCAGAAAGGTCAGATACAGAAATTCTGAGAACCTTTAACTCCCCAGGATTTATTCATTCTACATGAAATAGGTGTTCTCCAGTGGCACTTTGATCCAACGTCTTCGTGTTGTCAGAGTTCAGAAGCCTTAAGGCCTCAAAGTGCTCCTCTGATTTTGATCCAAAACCATAATCAGGTTTTGATCCATTTCAGAAAAGAGGCCTGATCTCTGGAGTACAGCAGTAGTCGGCACCGGAGGAATCATCGCGCCCAGACCAAAGGCCCAGTGAGGGGCAAGCAACTGACAGACGTGCTGCTGAAAATGTTTGTCTGCCTCCTTCTTCCTTCTCTTTGATTGCTTGGCATAATGATATTTTTTCATCTCTGATTTTTTTGAATTACAGTTTTTATTATTGTTATTCATTCAAGTCATATTTTTAATCTTTACGATGGGCTAACTACCATTAAAATATGAGGGCTGGGTAGAAGCAGAGAGGGATATGAAAAGTATTAAATGGAACCTTTGTTTCCAAATTGGAGAGACAGGTGTGGGGTGTGTGTGTGTGGAGGGGGGGGGGATGTAAAAGAAAGAGAGAAGGAGGAAGCCAGAGCCAGTTTCTAAATTCCAGATTGAAACCTTGCTGTAGAAAATATATGATTACTGAACAAAAAACGGATTTCAAGAAAATTGTTGGAGTGTAGTTTCTGATTGCTGGAAGCACCTAGGTCTGTGTTCAGTTGAAGTCCCTCCCCGATGGTAAGTCACGTTTACAGGTTGTGGCCAAGGTTATTTCAAAATACAAGCACCTCTGATTTTTTGCCTATTTTTGTCAATGCAGAAAGAGATTCTGAAATTTCAACAGACAGGGAGGGCTGGGAACTCATAATTTCCATTACAGGTGTTTTAATCTAGGTTAGACATTCTAAGAACACAGATGGATGTTCCCTGGGGATGGTGAGACCGCAGCTAGGTCAGGAAGGGAGAGCTCCACACCCCAGCCCACAGCTCCCCTAGTCAGTCCTGGACACCTGAGCTGCAGGTGAGTTTGACTGCCTTAGACTGAATGGTTTTAAAACAGTCAGGTGGATTATTTGATGTGTTTACTCCATAGATACAATGCCTGGCTTACTCAAGATGGGCTGAGTCACATCCTTCATTTTACCAGTGGTAAACACTTCTCTTCCAATTCACTGGTGAAATGGTTCTAACGATATTTTATAGCTGACTTAGCTGGGGATACCATGTTTTGATAATTAAGAGACAAAATGTTATTAAATTACTCTTTCTTTGTCCTATATTTACGTATTGAGTACAAAAAATAAGCCTACCACTATTATGAGATTTTTGGTCTTTCATCATCAGTGAAAGATACTATTATTTTAAATGTTATTATTATTTTTTTTTATTGATATAGACTCTTGCTCTGTCACCTGGGCTAGAGAGATATGGCCTCAGCCTTGCTCTCACAGCAACCTCAAGCTCCCTGGGCTCAAGCAATCCTCCTGCCTCAGCCTTCCAAGTAGGACTGTCATTATGCCTGACTAATTTTTTTATTTTCAGTAGAGATGGGGTCTTGCTCTTGTTCAGGCTGGTCTTGAACTCCTGAGCTCAAGGGATCCTCCTGCTTTAGCCTCTCAGAGGGCTAGGATTACAGGCATGAGCCACCATGCCGGGCCCATTAAAGATAGTTTTGATTGCTGCTAATAGACAGCCTCCAAATAATAAGTAGTCCAGGAATAGTATAAAATCTATTACCAGATAATTTCTACCATTCGTGTTGTCATGATCTAAGTTGCTATTCATATTCCTAGGGCAATGTAGAAGGGCAAAGTCGTCCAGTTTTGACTTTTAGTTATTATTTTAGTTTGCATACACTAAAACATACTTTTATGTTCAGTTTTTAATTTTAATACATATATGAATTTATGTAACCACCACCATAAATAGGATACAGAACAATTCCGCAATTCCCCCAAATTCCTTCATGCTGCTGCTTTGGTGTCATTGCCCACCCAACCCAACCCTTGGCAACCAATGAGTAATATTTCACCAGGTGGTTGTACCACAATCCCCTGTGCTGTTGAAGGACATTTCAGTTGTTTATAGTTTGGAGAGATTTTGAATAACGTCACCATAAATATTCATATAGTGTTTTTTGTTCGTAATATATTTTCTTAAATGCTTAGGAGTGAGATTGCCAGGCCACAGGATAAGTCTATACTTAATAATGTAAAATATGGTCAAACTGGTTTCAGCATGGCTGTACCATTTTGCATTCTTTTCTATAAAGTAGGAGTGTTCAGGTTGCTACACATCCCCATCCACACTTAATAGTGTGCCTTTGTGCAGTTTTTGTGGCCTCATTTTAATTTTTTGTTCATTGGATTTTTTTTTTTTTTTTGGACATTCTAAATAGATACGTGATGGCATTTCATTGTTTAAATATTTATTAATATTTAAATCAGTAGCCTTTGAGTAAAGCAGATTACCCCTTCATAATGAGTGAGTGTGCCTTATCTAATCAGTTGAAGGCCTTAAGAAGAAAGATCACTTCCCTCAGGAAAGGAGGGAGTTCTGCCAGATGACTGCTTTCTGAATTGAACTGTAGCATCAACTCTTCCTGGACCTCCAGCCTGCCAGTCTACCCTGCAGATTTTGGAATTGTCAGCCTCCACAATTGCATGAGCCAATTCCTTAAATCTCTCTCTCTAAAGAAAGAGATCCTATTTGTTCTATTTCTCTGGAGAACCCTGACTAATACTCTAATACTTTTGCCCATTTTTATATTGAATTTTTCATTTCTCATTATTGCATTTTGAGATCTTTATATATTCTAGATAAAAATATTTTGTTAAGTATGTGATACAAAAACATTTTTTTCCCAAGCTGTGGCTCATGTTAAAAATTCTCTTAAGAGCATAATTGTCCCATAGGAAAAGTTTTCAATTTTTATGAAGTCCAAGTTTTCAATGTTTTCTCTTATGGATTGCACTTTTGGTGTCATATATGACTGCCCAAATGCAGTTCATGGAGATTTTCTACTAATAGTTTTATAGGTTTAAGTATATGATCCATTTTGAATTGACTCCTGTATATGAGGAATGGTTCATTGTTTTGTTTTGGTATAGTGATGTAAAATTCTTCCAGCATTATTTTTTAGAAATATTATATTTTCTTTAGTTACTTTGTTTTGCACCTTTGACAAAATTCAATGCAGCGTATCTGTTCGAATTTATTTCTAGACTCTCAATTTTGTTCCATTGATCTATGTTTCTGTCTTTTCATCAATACCACATTGTTTTGATCATTATAGCTTTACATTAAGTTTTAAAATTGGGCAGTGTATGAGTCCTCCAACTTGTCCTTTTTCAAAATGGTTTTGTTTATATTAGTTTCTTTGCCTTTCCATAAGATTTCAGAATCAGCTTATCTATATATGGAAAAAAACCTGCTGGGCTTTTTATTTACATTTCTTTAAATATATAAATGCCTTTGAAAATATAGGTTGGACCATGGGCAGTCAGTGCCTTGCTTGGAAGACCTACAAGAATGCAAGAAGGCCATAGAAAAAATAGTATCCCCCAAATTGACGCCTGTTATTTTTTTTTCTGTAGCTGTATATAGTTATTTCTTTCCTCTAGATTTTTTTATGCCCCTTGTTAGCAGGAAGTCCTTTAGATTTTAATTGTTTATTGACAATATAGATAAATACAATTCACTTTTGTATGTCAGTTTTCTTTCCTTTGATATTGCTAACATCTCTGGTTAGTTCTAGAATTTTTTTTTTTTTTTAGATTTGTTGGGATTTTCTACATAAATAACCCTATCATCTGTTCCCATCTTATGATTTTTATTTGTTTTTCTTGGCTTATTGTATTGGCTACAACTTCTATTATAATGTCAGATAGTAATAGAGAAACGGGACATTCTTTTCTTGATGCCAAATGTAGAAGTAAGCATTCAGTCTGTCATTTCAATATGATATTCGTTTGTAGGCTTTCTGTGGATGCCCTTGTTCACACACAGATGAAAGGATTCCTTTCTTTACCTTTTTTCTCCCTGTGATTTCTTTTATGTACTCTGGCATTCAGAAGTACATAAGAGAAGAAAGAAACATAGATCAATGGAACAAAATTGAGAGTCTAGAAATAAATTCAAACAGATATGCTGCATTGAATTTTGTCAAAGGTGCAAAACCAAGTTACTAAAGGAAATATAATATTTCTAAAAAATGATGCTGGAAGAATTTTACATCACTATACCAAAACAAAACAATGAACTATTCCTCACCCTTTTCTGGTTCTGTCTAGAAATTCAGATTGTTAGCCTCTCTCGGCTGCTCTGCAATTCTCCCAGTGGAGTCCACCTTGAAGAGGAGAATTCAGAGGAAAGAACCTGCAGTGCCACTGCAGCCACCAACCCTGTAGCAATGCAGCCTCATTAGTGTTGCTCTGTCCAGTAGGAGCCTTCCTTTCTGTCCTTTTTTTGGAGAAAAAGGGAATTTTTCTTGGATATTTTTCTTACCATGCCTGATGTGCTATTCTGGAATTTTGGCTCCCCTAAAGTGAAATCCAGGAGATACGAGAAGAAAAGACCCTATAAAATCTCAAAGAAGGAATTTACTTCTGTATGGGAAATATTTCCATTTTTCGTTTCTGTCCCCAGTCTGTTAGTATTTATTTTTCAGAGTTCTCAGATAGTTCCTTGATATTTTTTGCTTATGAATTTTAGCTTTAATCAATGGGAGCTGGGGTGGATTGAGCCTGCTTCCTCTTATGAAATCAGAAAGCTGCCAGCTATCTCTTACAGAGGTTTCAGCCCCATGTTTACCCAGCACTCATGCTTATACCTCACTGATCATAACTTAACAACATGATCATACCCACTTGCCACGTGCATAACCATATATTCACCAAAAAAGTAGAGGCTCTGTTATGATGAAAGAAGTAAAAAACACAGATACTGCAGAGCCTCTGTTTATTGATCACCCACAGGACTGTAAGATACAGAGGTGATTAACATAAGAAAGTAGCCCTACTATATTGATATGTACATGTGGTGCATGTTCAGTCTATGAACATTAGGTCAACTTAAAGACCTAGGTCAATGTACAGAGGTGGTCAACTATGGACACTCTACTATAATATTTAGAGAATTTTTACAGACATCAGATGTTTACCTTTGATTACAATCTAAAAGTTACTAAAGCATCACACATTTTCCCTTGTGGCCAGAATTCTATCAACTCAAGTAATAATTTGAGTTTTCCCACTCTGTCCCCCCTCCCCCCAAAAAAGGTTTGGAATAGATGTAAAATTTATCAGTTATTAAAAATGTAAAATGCGTTAATTTTTAACTTAATAAATGCAACACAGTAGACAATATCTTTCAAAACACGGAGTCTTCTTGTTGTTGATAGATTTCTGAGTCTAGATTCTTTTGATAGCAACTAGCAAAATAACAAGAGTCCCATTCTGTTTTTAGACAGTTTGTCTAGAACAAAAAAGAAAGGTGGCATTTATTGGCTCAGGTAATTGGGAAGAACACCCTGAAATAGGCATCAGTCATAGTTTGCAGGAGAGAGGGTTCCAAGATACCAACATCAGGCTTTTTCTCTCTTCATTCTTATTCAGCCTGGGCATTTTTCCCATTAAAGGGAAATTAATACAGAGTATTTTCTATCATTAAGGCTGTCGGCCAGATCTGCTGTTAACACACCTTTATAGTCACTGGGAAAAGCTTGTTCCTTTCTTCTAGGTTCTATACATCAATGACAGGGCAGGTATCTGTTTGTCCATACTTGAGATATGCATGCATTGCAAATCAATGACTGTGGCCAATATGATATGGTACAAGGTGTGTCTCCTTCTGGATCGTAGGATCATCCTTATTACCATGTTTTTTTTATTAGATGATGAGAGAGAGAGAAGATGTGATGTGTTAAGAAAGAGAAATAATGGCTACCTAATATTAATAAAAAGTCAGTAAGAAGTACTACACTTGAGGTTATTTCCCTACCTCTTCTTTTATTTTCTATTCAGTTCTATCAACCAAACTTTGAAAGAGGTCATGAGAAAAGTTCCTGAAATTACTACTGATAGTATATTCTAAACTTAACTTTCTTCTTCCTGCCAAGGGTTCTGAATTGTCACTTTGTGTCTGTAACTCAGGAATATTTTCTATCATTAAAGCCAGAAAACATATCTCAACTTTATTTTAGCCATAGGTGGTGAAGATCTGAGAACTCTCCATTTTTTGCTGTGTCCCTTTGTCACATTCCAGCTGTGATAGAGATAACCTAGCACCAGGCTCAACCGTTTATTTGAAATATTACAGTTTCCTACTTAAAAAAAAGATTTCAAGCTATTTTTACTTGAGCTTTCAACTTTCACTTGGTAAATATTTGTTAAATGAATAAGTGAATGCTTGGTACCTGATAAATGTTATTCCTTCAGAATATCAAACATCAAAGATATTTTTGTCTTTTTGGAGAACTTATGATCTCCCCTCTATGCACATTTACATGCATGTATAATTCTAATTTTAAAATGTCATTTCAGCTTTTTGTTCTTTTCTGTAGCCTGTGGCTTATGCATTCTGGAAACAGTATTCCTGACATCACATCAACTTAAAAAACTTGAATGGATTTCTCATTTGTTCTGTCTTTTTATCACCTCAGGACCAATCCAGGGCCAACGTGTCTGAGATTGTTCACTGACAACATGTTTTTTCCTGTTTGGGGAAGCCAAATTACAAACAAACAATGCTTAGCAATAGACTTCAATTCCTTCAATCTCTGTAAGGACTGAGTTACCATCTCTTCATTCCTACCTACATTCTGCTATATTTCCTTTCACTACCACACCTCCACACTAAACATAGAATCAGGTGGAATGTCCTTCATCCAAAATGCTTGGGGCTGGAGTGTTTGCATTTCAGAATTTGGGGGATGTGTGCATATTTTCACTACGCTTAATGGTTGAACATCCCCATAATTAAAAAACCCAGCATCCAAAATGCTCTAATGCTCATTTTATTTGAACATAATGCTGGTGCTCAAAAGTTTTGAATTTTGGACCATTTTGGATTTCATATTTTTGCATTAGACATACTCCAAGCCTGTATTCTTTTTACCAGTTGTATGTATATTATTAAACATGTAATTCCTTAAAGTTATTTTTCCTCTTTGATCTTGGTGTTCCTTGCAAAGCTAACTCCATGGGGCTATTTCTTACTGGATTCATTCTTTCAAGCTGTATACTAGAATCATTACAACTTGGTATATTTTGGTCAATTTGATTCATGATAAATCTTGACATAAGGAAATATGAAAATTTGCTAATAAACATCAATAAAGAAATGGAGTCATCATTATTCTTGCTCTTCTTTTCACTGACTACTTAGAATTCACATATCTTCCCTCAGATTCTGGTATCACTCTTATGGAAGCTTTATTTTTAACTGCTTTCAGGTAAAGATGGTGCTATAGTTGGAATCTTTCCCTCAAATTTACATATTGGAAGCTCAATGCCCAATCACAGCAGTGTTGGGAGGTGAGGACTAGTAAGAGTTGACTGGGTTATGGGAGTGGAGCCCTGCTGAGTGGATTAATGTCATAATGGAGGTGGGTTAGCTATTGCAAGAGTGGACTGTTATAAAAGGGGTGCACCCTCACGCTTTCTTCTGCACCTACTTTCTGCCATAGAATGACCCTTGCCAGATGTTCTTGAACTTTTCAGGCTTCATAAACATGAGCCAAACAAACATCTATTCTTTATAAATTACTCAGTCTCAGTAATGAGACTTGTAATTTCATTTGTAACAACAGAAAAAGGACTAAGACAAAAAATTGGTACAAAGAAGTGGGTTGTTGCTACAATACCTGAGGGTGGAAGTGGCTCTGGAACTGGATAATGGGTAGAGATTGGAAGAATTTAGAGGAACACACTAGGAAAAAAATCCCTGTATTGCAATGAATGATTCATTAAAGGATATTCTGGTAAGGGCTCAGAAGAGTTCCAGAGCTAGGGAGGGCCTAAATCTTGACCACAATGCTGGTGAAAAACATGGACAGCGAAGACCATTCTGATGCTGTCTCATACAGAAATGAGGAATGAGATATTAGAAAGTGGAGTAAAGTCTTTGTTATAAAGTGGCAAAGACCTTGGTTGAATTGTGTCTGTGTCTCCTGACTTTGTGAAATGCCACCCCCCAAGCATCTGTGTGTCTCCCATCCCAGAACTTATTCTATTGTTTGGTAATATCTACTGACTTGCCTACATCTCTCACCATGCAGTCAACTCCATAAAAGCAAGAACTATGTCAAAAATTTTCACCAGTGAATCCCTTAAGAGTATTTAGTTTTAATTTGTATTTCTTGTCCTCTCTGGCATTGAGTATCTTTTCATGTGCTTATTAGTCATTTGTATATTTTCTTATAAGAGTCTTTTCAATTTTTCCCTACTTTTGATTGAAGTGTTTGGCTTTTTATTACTGAGTTTTAAGAGCTGTTTCAAGGTACAAATAAGAGCTGTTTCTTCAATCTGTGGCTGGACTTTCATTTTCTCAATAGTGTCTTTCAAAAAGAATTTTAAAAATTTGATTAAAACCTCATTTATCAATATTTATTTCTTGATTTTTGCTTTTAGTAGACTAGGAAATCTTTACCTGCCTTAAACCATTAAGATTTTATATATTTTTTTCTGATAGTTTATCTTTCCTGTTTAGATAAAGCACCCATTTAAGTTAATTTTTCCATATGATGTAAGGCAAAAGTTGAGATTCACTCTTATACCCATATAGATATCTGGCTGTTTCAACATCAAATATTGAAAAGACTAGTTTTTTACTCTTGTCCTTTCTGGCATTTATTCCCCAATGAATCACCTTGGCATTTCTATAAAATATCAATGGACATGTGGATCTATTTTTGGACTCCAAGGTAAAAGAATGACCAGAGTGCATAAGATCACCTGGGTAGACCATTCAGATTTTACATAATAGAGAAGACGAACTGCTGGAAAAGAATATAAGATTTCAGCAGAAATTGGGAGATACAGCTTTATGATCTTGCAGCTGCCTATATCCCCCTTCTTTCTTACCCAGAGTAAATCACCTACCACATAGGAAAATAATTTTTCCTGGGACCCAATGAATAATTTCCAGGAAGATACAAAGTAGGTTATTTAGAACACAAAAACCATGTAACAAAATCAAAGAAGAGTATGACTCTTCTCATAGATTTTCTTTAGACAACTGGCGAACATTGGGACAGGTGCATATTATGATTTTTTTGTTTTCCAAGTCTGTTTCTTAGCCCTGCTGAAGTCTCCAATTAGATGCATATAGCTATCATTAAATTAGAAAATTTTCATTCAAGCTCTCTAGATAAGTATAGATGAAACTGTCATAAGAAAAGCATAATCAGGGTAATTCACATTCATGGCAACTCCTAACACTTAAGTGAATGCATATCAAGAATAATAACACAAGACTAATTGATCTACATGGATAAAAGGGACACAATGGTTCCATATTTACACCTATATTGGTTTTACATCCTATGCTATTTGAATTCACAGCTTACTTTGAAATGGCTTTGAAAGGTGCTATTTGTTCAATGAATACATTTAAAAATAGTATCAGAGCCTTGAATGAACCCTTGAGCCCCCGAGCAGATTCTAGAAAAGACAGAAGAATTCTTAGCATTTTAAAATACTATGAATGTTTTCATTTCATTTTTAAAAAATAACCACTGTGTTTTCAAATAAACATTGCCCAGCTACCAGACTTTGCTGTCAGGAAGCCTCCTTGTGTGTTAGATGAAAGTATCCTTAGGTCTTGGTGCCATATCCTGTGTCAACTATTTCTGTAAGGCATTGCTAATAGATGATCCAGTATCTCCTGTGTTAACCATTTCTGTAAGGCATTGCTAATAGATGATTCAGATGCAGTTACTGAAATTCAGCGTGTACTGTGTCATTCTGAAAGTTTGAATCTTGCTATAGGCATAATTGAACATTACTTACACATATAATGAAATAATTTTTGCATCTGAATTATTAGTTCCTTATACTTATTATGCTCCGGTATTAACCTGTGATGTTTTGTTGTTTGTATCACTCTTGTGGCCATTACCTTTTTCTAAGGCATCTTATAGTTATTTGTAATTTTGATTTTTTTTTTTTTTTTTTGACTCTTTGGTCAACACCAGCCTACCCATCTTTGTATTCTCCAAAGTACCATGAATTTAATTATATTCAAGATATATATTTGTTGAAATGATATTTTTGTATTGATATTAATAAATGCTAGGAATAATTCCCTAATAATATACTAATCTTATTATCAAGCTCTCACTCTAGTTATGTTGCCAGGAACACAATTAAGCTTATGGCCTATCCAATTCTCAGTAATGAGAAGACAGATTTGACAGTGTGGGGTGATTAAGATGTTTAATGTTCAATTAGCTTCTTGGATTAAGTCTAGTAAAGGAAAAGGCAGATAATTTAAAGTTGTATTATGGAGAATATTATTTTACAAAAACCTTAAGAGAGCAATTTGAAAAGGGCATTGATTGCTCAACACTTAAAATATCCAAGGCATCATTTTGAAACTACAAAGACCAGATAAAAGGGTTATAAATATACTGAAAGTGAATGGCACAGACTAGAAAAACTGAAAAATGTAGCAAACTCAATATAAAGAATTTATTTAATCTAGCAGAAATAGAAAAAGGTGAACAATATAAATGACTCCTAAATCTACAGTGACGTCCATTATCATAAATTACCAACATGAGGAATGCTAGAATACTAAATGCAATTTTCTTGAGTCATTACATTCCAAAGACATATCACATAGAAAGTATATAAAAATATGGATATATAAAATGTGAACAATTTTCCCTACTGGGAAGTAAAGAACTTATACCTCCTCGTGAGGCATTGTGAGAATGAAGTTGGTGATAGGCTGTAGTCTACAAGTAATTGAATGCATGTCCACAATTTAGGAATCAGCTTTGAGCTAGGTAAAATTTGTCATTGTTAGAAATAATGTTTTAAGAGCTGGCTTCCAACTACCTTGCTGGTAAGCAAAGGTCTCCCAAAGCCTAAATATTCTAAGCTTACTTATTCATAGCTTCAGCGTCAAAACTTGCCTTTGCACATGGAAGTTGCATCTTGTTTAACAGAAAATGTCTTTTGGAAAGGACTTAGTGGCTGTTGAGTACAACTTTCTACCTAATCACATGTATCACTGAAAAGTGGGATGGTCTGATCTGTCTGCAATACTTCATATATTTTCACCCATTCTAAAAGTCCCCCATACTCCAGTGTTTGACTATTCTAAATATCCTCCTGAGATAAAACCTGAAATTTCATTCATTGGCTCTAGTTCTTTCCAATATCGTCACAGAATTTAAAAATAATTTTGCGTCTGCACTCATGCCCTTTATGTAATTTGAATTTAGTTTCCCTACAACAGTCTAGTAAGCAGGCTAAGTGTTTTCAATTCCTGGTGTGATATTATTTCTAGTTCCCTCATGATCCTGGTTGTTCTCAACTTGTTCCCTTTCTTTTGGATGAATTCTCACTTACCTGAGTCTTTAAAGTGCAATTAAAATGAACAAAATATAGGAAGAACTAATTCATGAAAGAAGAAATGTAAATTTTCAATAAATATGTAAAACATTTAATTTCCATAGTAATCAATTAAATGTTCATTAAAAGAAGATAAGCTTTTCTGAATATATGAAGTTGGCAAGGATGAGAAGCCCCACTATTTTTGGCAAGGGTTGAGGAAAGCAGGTATGGCTGTATGCTGACACAATGCAGGGGAAAAAATCAAAGAAGTGTTCAAAAATTCACGGAAAGAACTGTTTACTATAGAGAGGAAAGTGGCAAGAGGGAATGGTTAAATAGCTTATGGCATAATGTAGCTGCTGAAAATATTTTAAGATAATTTAATGACACCAAGGAAAAATGTTTGCAATTTACATATGTATGTGTACATATATAATTTTGATTAATATCTGTAGAAAAACAATGAATGAATATTGGGACATGCAATAATAGATATCAGAGACCTTGATGTCTTTTGCGTATTTGTGACAATGAAAATATCTCTCCAACTAGAAATTTAAAACAAATTTAAAATTTAAAAACAATGTTTAAAATAATGCTTCTAGCAGGGGTCTGAGCAGTCCTGAGTCCTGCTGTCTATTCTCAGATGCACTTTTCCTACGTACCTTAGAGTCATAGTGCCCTTTTAAATTGTTCTATGTTTAGGGTGCTCTAAAACCTCCAGATATTTTTCATGACTACTGCTAGTAAGTCATGCTCCTGTCTTTTATGAACCTGAGTGTCCGGCTTTATATTTGTTCCTGTCTAATTTCCTTTGGTTTCATTAAACCCATGTGTTGTGCTGTTGAAGGGTTTTGATTTTTTTCTTTTGTTCCATCCTGCACAGCCAGGCACAGCTCTGCATAATCCATTGATGCATTTGTATGACATTAATGTCCTGGTCCAACTTGAACGCCTTTTTGTCAACAGAGACTGTGAGGATGCCGCCCCCTCAGTTTTTTTCTGCTAGGGACGAAACTCATTGTAATCAGCTTCACCAAAAGACGTCCTGGCCAAACCATTTTAATTTGAAGTAAAACTATCACTAAAGGTGGAAGGCTATTCTGTGTTGTACTCCTGGGCAAAGAAATTTAGGCATTTGGAGGAAAATTATTTTGGAAGATTATATAGCTATTTAAGTGATGTGGGAGGTGTGGTGGCTCATGGCTGTAATCCTAGCACTCTAGATGGCTGATGCAGGTGCTTGCCTGAGCTCAGGAGTTTGAGATCAGCCTGAGCAAGAGTGAGACCCCATTCTACTAAATATAGAAAAACTAGCCAGGTGTTGTGGCAGGTGCCTGTAGTCCCAGCTACTCAGGAGGCTGAGGCAAGGGGACTGCTTGAGCCCAAGATGTGAGATTGCTGTGAGCTATAACACCGTGAGACTCTGTCTCAACAACAACAACAACAACAACAAAACAACAACAAAATAAAAAGTGATGTTATAATAAGAGAAAATAGTATATTTGAAAAGTTTTATCAATTATAGCCACAAGAATGCTTAACAATGGATGGTTTGAGGTGCTGCTGGTGTCCACTCTCCAACTGTATTATTCAAGGATTTTAGCCACGGGCTTAGGGATAGTAAAAGTCACCACTTGGAATAAAGGACACCATTTATCCCTGTAAAGCACCCTCAGGTCCTGTTCTCACGCACAACTACTCTCAGAAAGAGATTCAAACATACATCCTTTACTAACTATAGGTCCCTGTCCTTAAAAGAAATCTCACATTGATCTGGAAGAAGAGAAACATTGGCAGATTCTCATCTCTAATTATTTTGTTTTTAGAGTCCCAACTAATCTCTCTCAATAGACAAACTAAGAAAATTTATATGCTAACATGTAATGCACTTTCCTCAAGACAGCAAATGTTAGGTGAAAAAGAACTTCAGGATGCAAATTTCTATTAGTGTTCAGGGAAAAGGATATCTAGATATCTTAAAGCAAATAATGTTGAACAGTAGAAAGTCTTGGGCAGTGAACAAAAGTGTGAGAAAGAAGAGGTTAAGGTCCTCTAGTCATAGAAATATGCCCTGGGAGGTGGTGATGGTCAGTCTTTTGGAGCCATATTAGTACCTTTACTTGACCAAGTTCATATATCAATGTTGACAAAGAAAAGGTGGGGGGGGGGGAGATTTGGAATTTTAAGATTTGAGAAACAGCAATTTCACTTATTACTTTTAACAATCATCATAGCACCACGCAGACTGAAAGGCCAAAGGGGAATTAAAGGGAGTTAATCCTAGTGGTAGCTTTAAATGGAACCAGGTCCAAGGAGAAGGGCTGATCAGAGATGAGGACGGGGCACTCTCACTTTAACTGCAGGTCATTAAGACATTAGGAATCATGTTACTTCTGTTCAATTTCTCTCTTTGCTTCCATCAGCAAAAGCATCATAGTCTCCCTCCTTGACGTAATAGACAAGCAGTATTTTTTCCCTTAGTTTATTGTTTCAGATGTGGGTACTGACACCCATGCAGGGAATTTTTTAAAAAATTTTCTCAAGTGTTCCTAATGCTTGAACAGGATCACGAAAATAAACAACCTATCCATATGATTGCATAAAACTGAGTTTGTTTTTTTTTTCCTTTTTTTTAGCTGTGTGTCATTATGACTAAGAATGTGGTGGTGCTAACTGCTGCAGGCCCCTCAGACCCTGTTCCTGTCTCTACTGTGCACAATTAGACAGGGTTGTCCACCTCACTTCCAGGCTACTGTGACTGAGTCTGGCCAGACTGACGTAGACAGCTTCCAGACTGGCCCAGAAAGCCCTGGGCACGTGATCCCCCCTTACTCTTTCCACATGAGCAGGCTAAGTGGAAAGCACTTGGAAGGTCTGGGGGGGGGGGAAGAGTCACCTACTATAAGGAGCCTTTTCCCCTGAGCCACCCTTCTAGGCAGACTGGTCAGAGAGGAGTATCTAGATGGAAATCATGTTTTTGAGAGAAACAATCCTTATTCTGAAGCCACTAAAATTCTGGGGTTTGTGGTAACATCTATTAGCCTTCCCCACCAAGTACGAACTCTGGGCCAAACTGCCTTTGTTTGAACCTCATTCCATCACTAGCTTTGTGACCTTGGGAAAACTATTTAACATATGTAAAATATTAATAATATTACTACCTCATAGAGTATTTAGGAGACGGAATGAGATATATAGACCTTTAATAAAACTGGCACATGAATAAAAGTCATTATTTGTTCCCCCTCAAGTCTCCTTTTGTGATCACATCCAAACATGGGTCTCTTATAGAGGTGAATAGAGAACTGTAAGCTCATTTGTAAAAAAAAAAAAAGAAACTATCCAAATATGATACTCAACTGCAATAGTATTGAATTTTATAGAAAGAAAACGGGAAAAAAAGGAAACAGGGAAGGACAGAGGAGTGTGGGGAATGAGGAGGGGAGGGAAGAGAAAAGGAAGAGGCTTTAAGGCAGCTTATGTGTTAGCTCAACTTTGTTAAGGAGTCCGACACAGCAAGGAAGAAAACACGTCTCAGCATCAGATAGTTACTGTGGAAAAAGCACATTTTGGAGGCTGACCAACATTTTCTCTTCTTGTCGTCTGCAGGAGTGTCCTAGATATCGTTCCCCTTTGGATACTGAGTATATTGAATACTCTTTTTCTTTCACTGACAAATACTCTCTGGCTTTGTTAACAAACCCACACCTATCCTGTTGTAAAAGTAAAACAAAATTAAATATTCCAATAGCCCTTTGCCACTTTATAAATTTATTCTAAGACATGGTGCTTATAATATAAAGAGAGATTTGTAATTTTAAGATTTGAGAAACAGCAAATTTCTCAAATATGATGCCAGGAAAAAAAAAATCCCTCTTACCAAATGTACGGCCGTGCGTTTACTATTTCTTCTACAAATAGATGAAGATTACAGGTTTTAAAGTGAATGATAGACTACAGCAAAAATTGTGCGAATGCAGAAAAATGAGTGATGCATAAAATATACCATATGTGACAGAAATGGGTATTTACTCAGTGGCAGTGACAAGGAAGTTAAACACAAGGAAAGCGGTATTTTGCAGGTTGGGTAACAATGAGCCATAAAATGCCCTGGTTTTTGTCCCTTTGAAGTTCTGAGGAGAAACTGCTCACTATGTGGGCAAATATATGAAGTTAGCTGTTGGCTATTTATTCACCAAGCTGATTTCCTGAAGTCTCCGAGGCATGAACAAAAAAAGATGTATCTGCAGAGAAAGAAGAGCTTTTCTACTCCAAAAACAAATTGTGCCTATTCTGAAAAGAAGAAAAAGAAAAGGTAGTTAACTTTAAAAAAAAAATGAAATGAGGTTTTTTGTACTGTTGCCCAAGGACAGTTCTGATTTGATGCCTTAGCAATTTACATGGAATTTTACTCTGGTGGTTTCTCTAGAGTTCAGCAAAAACAAGCAACAGAACAATATCCTGTTTCTGAGCCTCAGGAACCATTTTTTCAGAGCACGGTGTACATAGTTTCAGAATTCTCCACTTCCAACAGTATGATATAAGTAGACTGTAAGGGAAAAAAAACAAAACCTTACCAATCTTACAAGCTGATTGAATTTTGTGGGACACTTGGGGTTGCTATAGACCTTGTGTGTGTTGGGGGGACATAGATCATGGGCAGTGCAGAGATGGGTATGAAACCAAGGGGTGGTATTGGGGCTGATGGTTTGTTTCATTCACCCAGGCAGCTGATTGAGTTCGAGGATGAGGACACTTTAGCTCTGGGGACAAGGTAATAGCAGAGCATCCCAGTTTCCTAGGTGACCCCCACCACTCACAGTTCTCGGTGTAACAATGGCTGATCATCGTTAATAACAAAGAGGAAGTAAGAAACTTACCTGCGTATTCTTTAAACTAGTACTAGAATTTCAGGATAATAGGAGATGGTCTAGTCATAGCAATATTGGTGGACGTGAGGAAGAGAGAACATAGGCAATCGTTGGGATAGGGTCCTTCAGTTACATGAAGATTTCTATGCTGCAGTGTCAGCATTTTTCTGATCCTGAGTAGACACAGCACTAATTGGAATCCTTGGTTTCCATGAATAGACTTTCTTAGTAAGCCATTCTTGCATTTTTTCTAGCTACTATCATTCCATACTAAAAGCAGAAGACACGAGACAAGAATTTGAGTCTGAATACTGCCATGAGTCCGATTTAATGGCAAGTCACTTGATCTCCCGAGGGCCGTTCCCTTGACTTCAAGGCACAGAGGTTGGATTGGCTGGTCTGAAAGTCCCTTTCAGCTCAAAAAGTCTAGTCTCTGTACAAAAGCTAACACTGGCTCCTTCACTCATTGGACCTGTGTACACTGTTAAAATGATGGGGTCTTGCCTTTTAAGTATTCCCATAAAGGAAAAAAGCATTTTCTTCCCTCCTAACTCCAGGAATGTAAAGTATTTGTTGTGCTAAGACATGCAAATAACTGACACTAGACAGAAGGGTTTATTCTCTGCATTGGACATGCCACGTGGAAAGCTAGATGCTGTTTAAAAAAAAGTAAACCCTCTTTCATGTTTACATGGATGGAGCTGGAACATATTCTTCTTAGTAAAGTATCTCAAGAATGGAAGAAAAAGTATCCAATGTACTCGGCCCTACTATGAAACTAATTTAGGGCTTTCACATGAAAGCTGTAACCCAGTTACAACCTAAGAATGGGGGAAGGGGGAAAGGGAGGGGAGGGAGGGGGGAGTTGGGTAGAGGGAGGAGGATTGGTGGGATTACACCTGCGGTGCATCTTACAAGGGTATATGTGAAACTTGGTAGATGTGGAATGTAGATGTCTTGGCACAAAAACTGGGAGAATGCAGGAAGGCTGTGTTGACCAGTGGGATGAAAATGTGTCAAACGGTCTATGAAGCTAGTGTATGATGCCCATGATCATATCAATGTACACAGCTATGATTTAATAAAAAAAAGTAAACCATCTGATTATATAATATTTTCTTGCTTATCACAATTAAACTGAGCTTATAATTAACATGCAATTAACACCACC